>VZTV01066678.1:0-36472 GCA_013400875.1 Anhinga rufa
CTAAAAAAATAATACCTGCCTTGAAAATTTGAGAGTCTTTCATCTATTTTCTTTTAGCACACATCAATGAGCATTTCATCTGAGACGCATCAGGATATACACTAAGCTCTTAAACACATTAAACCAACAGGATCAAGTCCTTTAAATGTGTTAACTTATGTCTGCCTTGCTCTTTCATTTTATATCATGATTTCCTTTTCATTTATTAATTCTACATGTACCGTACTAAAGCATAATAAACTAGCACTAATTTTTTCTCAGGTCATTTTATATCCCTTTCTCCTTCACCTCCTTGCCACGTTACATATTTCCAGCAATGATGCCCTGAATAGGTGACCAGTATCTCAAATACACAAGCAGGAAAAAATTCAATTGTTTCTCTTTCTTGTTGAACCCCTTCTGGTTCCAACTCTCAGTGATGCTGCCACTGCTCCACCATCAACTGAAGTTCATACTTTCTTGTGTCTCAGTGCTTTTTTCCTTCCCAATAGTCTCTTCAACAGTTTTTTTCTTTATTTACCCATTGCAGAATTTTTAATAGCTCTCTCTTCAACCTTTTTAATTTTTAAGTTTCCCATTCAGGTCCTAAGTATCTTATTATTAAGATGAAAGGATCCTCCTATTCTTGAGCTTCCACATATCTGCTACAATTCCTTTTATATACATCCAGATATTGCTACTCAAGTGATTTCACCTCTCCCATCACTTTGGCTATGTCCAGCTTATGCTTATCCATATTTAGATCTTAACTTTTATTTAAACGAAGTGCAACTAATCATTTCACTCATCTATCTAATATTACATTAACCCATACTACCATTACAGCTGAAACAGTGTCATCAACCAAAGCATCACTGTATATTCAAGCCTTGTCCTGGAAGTTGATATTATTATTATTAATATTATTTTACTCTGGCATCCGGCAAACATTGTGCTACAGCAGCAGCATGTGTACTGATTACAACAGGGTACGGGAGGTCATAACCTACATCTACTCCATGGCAAAGATCTGCTGACTTTGGGGAAATGCTTCTTTCCTGTTCTAAACTCGAGTAAAGTGAGGTAACATATGCTTCCAACGAAAAGGAATCTGCAAATCCAAACAAACAGAAGACAGAGGTTGAGTTCATATTATAATTTACACTGATAGCTTCCAGAGACTTGGAGTTTTCAACATTATAAAAGGTCGTAGATCTGGCTTTCACAGTGAGCGAGGTCACATAATCTTTATTATCTTTGTTTCCCGGATGCATACTGCACACAACCCAAATAACAAGAAAGAGGAGCCTCCGCTCTGCCGTGGCACAGCCATGCATTCCAGCAAGTCGGAAACTACCATTTAAACAGCCGGGAGAACAATCTGTAGAATTTCCTAAGCTATTTCAAGACCATCTCTTTCGGTAGCATTGCAGCAGAGTGCAAACAGCCAGAGCAATTTTATATAAGTGTTTCACATAAATGTTGGTAGACATTTTCTACCCAAAAGCACTTGAAAGAAGTAGGAGGAGGCAATTTCTTTATAGACATTGATTATATAATTTGGTCTATTTGTTGAAAGAGAGGAGGAGTTGATGACAGGGCCATCAGTGGTGCAACTCCTTACATATGTAACTCATCTCAGAAGCTCTTCATCTCTTTGGCTCCCTGCTAGCTTTAACCATACTAACAAAAAAGGGAATGGGCAGAAATCAAACCCCTAGGTACTAAACAAGAATCCTGATGAACAGAAACAGTAAGAAAATACACACATGTATGGCCAAACTTCAGACTTGACGGCAATAGCCCTGTGCTCCACTGTGGCTCATCTGTAACAGAGGAAGAAATCTGAATCTCCAATTCACTCCTGATTTCATCATTAAATGCTATGCCAGTGGGATACAGGCTGTACGAGCCCAGAGGATTTGAAGCTTGTGCTTAATACTTTTCAAAAATTACATGCTTCTAGGGATGACTTGTATCAATTTTTATTTCAGGTCAGCATATAAAACATACGAACACTTTTTTTACTACACATACACTAGATTTGTATATTCAGCTTTCCCTACACTCCGTTCTTCAAGACCTCCCATTCCATCTCAGTCCCAGATGTGACCAGGGACAAATCACTGGGTTTTCCGTTCCCAAGGCCATACTCAAAATAAGGAACTGGAAGGACAAGAAACTATCTGAATTTGAAACCTGTTTCTGCTATAATTAGCTTTCCTAGAAATGGCGTTCGAAACTTAAAGTAGGGCAAAAAACTAAAACGCAGCTTTCTGTGTAATAATTTTCCAGTCCAGAGCATTCTACGGTGAGCAGTTAACAGGTGAGTTTGGGACTTTAAAAGCCATTCCCCCTCCGCCTCAAAGAAAGCCATTGACGGGTCTAAGTTGTACAAATGACGGCATGCATATATGTTCCTCAAACAGGAATACGTAGTAAGAATGCAAATTGCACATGGCAAAAAAGGCTACAAAAGACAGGGGAAGAAGGGTAAATCTCTGAAAGGGAAATACATTATTAAAAGATATCTTTGTAATATATGCAAAGCTGTCTTTTTGACTAAGCTATTGACCAGGGAAAAAGGACTACAGGTCTTCGCTATTATAGTGTGCTGCCAGCTTTCAGCTTTATATACTCACTTCTCCAGTGAGATTTGAATATCCTCGTCCTTTGCCATTTTTACCCTCTCTCCCCGGCATTTGACTGAATTTTAAATGTCTAACACATTGAAATTCAGTGAAGGAGATGGAATAAAAGTGTGCAGTGAATAACCAGCGGTGAATAACATCCAGAAAGCACTTGTGTATTTCTTTCCTACTGAGAAAAATGTCCTAAACAACATTTGATTTATTTACCCCGATGTTCTCCTTACAGGGACTGACATTGCTGTTGACTGGGCATTTATTTATGATCGGTTGGTACCAGGCTCTGTGGGTTTCGTAGCAGGAAATGTGAAATACATTACTCTTATCACACTACACAGTCCATCTTTTATGTATTATATAGTGTACCAATTTACCGCAGGTGTAGACTTGAAAACCTGAGAAATGAATATTTAATGATTATAACATTATATATGCCTGTATTTTGTGGTAAGGAAACTGTATCAGTGTATTTTGCTGCATATTTTCCAATATGTTTTTCCAAGAGGTCAGTATTTGCAATGGTATTGTCCAGCTGTTGGTACCAGACATTTATTTCTGCTTTACCTGGCATCACTTCTACCAAATTCTTTCTAGTCAAAGAGGTTCTACTAAAAATAGGAAGAGCAAGATGACACCTCTTCAGTGAGAAAAATTATTGAATCTGATAAAACAAAAGCAACTTCCCCTGAATCAGAATTAGTCTATTTTCATATCTGTGCCTGGGAACCAAGCTGTCGTCTAGCTTAAATTAAATGACCGCTGGATTCAGAATATGAATTTAACAGCTGAGTTCTGAAGTAGATCTTTTTCAGTAAGAAGCATTCAAACAGAAGTATTTCCAAAAAATGAAGTTTCTCACTAGATTTTCCTTCATGATATAATTAACATATAATGCAATATTGTGGTTGTTGACCCCAAATGCAACTTGCATATATTTCTATTTAGAAACTAAATAACTATGACACACAAAAAAGTAAATACTTCAGCTTATACTGTAAACCTTGAAAGTACACAGTCCATTGTATTAGCTTGGCTTAATTCACTTGTTTGTGTGTTATCACATGTTATTAAGATAGATAAAACTTCTGTGACAAAAGTGAGCAGACTAACACTTCACATACCAGACTTGATGTCAAGCATATAATGGCTCAGCCAACCTAGCATTCTTAATTTGCTAATCCATAGCAATGAAATGAAGCATAAAGGAAAAAAAGGGGGGAAAGGGGAAGAACACACAAAACCACAAAAGAAAATGGCAATTCAGTTACAAGATTTTCTATGAAACCATGAATATTTATGAAAAAGCTAGGAGGTTTTTTTTTTCACTTAGCTTCAAATGTCTCCTTTATAAACTCTTCTCAAATATTAAGACACATATTAAAAAAAAAAAGTGCATATAAAACAAGGCCAGAATGAAAGACATGCAGCTTTTAAGATAAGCATGCCTTCAGTGCAAGCATCTGCACCCAGAAGAGCATTTACACAAATTAACATATTTTATCCACTGTAAGGACCATAAAGCATTCCCAATTCAGCATATAATTTTTATTTGAATTGTTGTGACAAAATCTTTAAGTGTAGCACTAGCAGAAGATATAAGAAGCTGCAAAGACCAAAGAAAGGCAACAGTGGATTTCCCTGCATAAAGAAATACACAACAATCAAAAAAGGTTTGGATATTTGGGGCAGAGGGAGGGTGTTATTCTCAAATTTACAGAATCAGCTTCTTGTTACCATTATGTTTTAAAGCAAATATAATCTCTTTCTGAGTGAAGATAGAGAAAAAGATTACATGATGCAGTACAATCCCTTCTCTAGAAACATGGCAATTTCGTCATTAATACCTGGGTGAGAGATGTCATTACTCTTGGATAATGAAAGAATTAGAAAGCTACTATACAGCTACTGGGCACAGGGCAGTGCCTAGCAAACAAGGTCACTCCACATTCAAAGCTCTATACCATTTGCAGATTAGGGTCTGCTAATACTATAGCTAGTTCCTTCAGCTACCAAAATTCAAATTGCAGTGCTTTGGTACATGCCACAGATAGGGTTGCTATGGTACAGCACTCAGAAAGGCAACGACTGCTTCCACCACTTTATTTCATAGCTGCAAGGACTTGTCTTCCTTGATCAATTTTAAGTTAGTGATGAAAATATTAATAAGACTGAAAAAGGAAAAGCAAATTTAGGGAGCTACACTGGCTCTTGGGACTGTGCCATGATGTACTTGTCTGCAGTAAAACTTTCAAAAGAGATCGTTACTTCTCAGGTATATGTAGGAAAATACTAAACTACCTTCCAAATATACAGTAATTTTTTTTAGTTGCATGTATAAAGCATCAATATAGTGGATAATAAGTTACTTGTAATTAGTTTTTTCTACTTTACTTGTGCTTTGATGCACATAAATGTCTTTCCAAGGTGGGTTTTGTATCAGAAAAGGTATTTTATTCTACAATAATGATTAGAGAAAACAGACTTGTTTAAATATATAATGTCCAGCGTGTACTGCTATCTTCTAAAAAGACTCTTCCAATAACGCATTGTATTTTGCCCATGTTTATGGGTGGCATTTATCCCACCCTACCATTAGACAATGAGTATGCCTAAATTATTAACTTAGGTGTCCCTCTTTGGGAGGGCGGGAGGGAGGGTACCTCCTTGGCTCACATCTGCAGATACCTAAACTCAGATCCCTCAGTTAAGCACCCAAAGACAGACAGCATGAATCCAGGCCCTACCAGGCCACACTCTCCCCTGTAGAGTCCATGTCCTCACCTGATTATTTTTAGGGAACTGAGATTCCCCACCCCCCGCCGCCCCAGGCAGGCTATGGCAGAGCTCCCTTTCACAACCCTGTTTCTCAAATGGTTCTTAGTCAATCAGAATTTTTTTTAACAAGACAGGTGCATGGCATATGCACAGTAATGTGTATAAAATCTATTGCAAGTTATTCCAATGTATATTACTTCATTGCTTCATGAGCACCATAGTCGTACAGATTTAGAAATTTTTATCTTAATTTACAAACTCAGAGTCAAGATCCTAAGTAAAAGTAAGATCTGCCCCAAAATAAGTGAAAATGCTGTGAAGAAGCTGCCATTACAACCACATCTGAACCCTCAAAACTAGAACTTCCACCTTGAACCTAAAGTCAGAAATCCACAGCCTGAACCCATGCAAGAAATTTTGGCAGCTGCGCTGTCAAATAAAAACCTCGCTGAAATATGTCTGAAATGATACCAGTAATTTGCTACCCTTGCTTAAACAACATGTAGGAGAGAGAAGGCTCCCAGTGACTTAACATGGAGGCGAACTGGCATTGTATTTACCTGTTGTCGCTATATGGAACTCAGGAATAATAAATGGATGAAATGCAGCTCATAAAAATATTCATATGATGAAATTTATGGTTTACATTGAAGCATGTTTAACTTGAAAAATTACTATGTAAAGCTCACCTGATCTGTTCCCTTTGTATATTCACAGTCATATCTGTTTACTTTGGAGCTGCATGTTTAACTTTATTTCCACTTGTGCATATCCAAACTGTGTGCACGTCCCAAACAGCTGGATTTTTTTCCTTTTTTTTTTTTTTTAAATGACATGCAAGTACCGTATTTAAAGCTTAGCATGGTACAATTCAATCTTCTGCACCATAGACATAGTCAAACCCTGAGATGGATAGTGCAAATCCCTGTCCCCTTCCCTCTGCAAAGCCATCCTTTCAGGATGGGCGAGCTTTGCCGCTCATGGTGGAAGTAACCAGCCCTGCAAAGCCCAGCTTGCTGAGAAGAGGACTGTATCCAGAAGAGGGAAGAGTCATCCTGCATGCACAGCGCAGCTGTCTGGGACCACGCAGGCGAACATGTCTAATATCAAGCCATCTTCGCCCACCTCAAAGGCTGCTGGGGGAAGGAGGCAGCGGGAGGAGGCTGGCCACATGAATCGACCTGTGCGGGCAGAGCCAGCTGCCTGCCGGTTAGGCAACCCAGCCTAAAGCTTCGACCAGAAAGCTATTGCACAGATGCCAGTATAGATTGCATAGGTCTTCTTATTTATACCTCTATTAGCATAACTAACAAGGAGTAAGCAGGATTCTCTTCCAGGCCATACATAAAACAAGTATCTCCTTCAAGTGTTTTTCACTGTAGATATTGAATGAAAAAAAATATTTCATACGCTCCTAAGCTTCTCAATTTTCCAGTAGCAACAACACACTTTTTCTTTTTTGGGAGGCAGTAGAAATGCAATACTGGTACTTCTCAATTTAACATCCCGTATGGTTTTATTCTGTGGTCTTTACTGTGGTATCTAAATGTGTAATATACTGAGGGAAAACAAATATGAAACTTCCACAATGCAATCTGCACAGTCTTCAAACAACACACCATGTTCACAACGTGACTACCATCAGGGGGTCATCCCAAATTCTTTACCAACATACCAATAAAAGCAGCTAGTAATGAAACACCGACGGACAACGCTACTCTTTGGAGATATTACAATGTATATGGGAAAATGAAAAATTATCATTCTAAAAATATTGATGGGGTAGTAACAGGATGAGGTGTTTTGCAAGTGGACTTGCTCTCATAAGGACAGTACTGAGCCAGAATGTTTTCAGTACGGAATTATTTTCCCTTAGTTTCATTCAAAAATACAGGTCAGCCTTATGGAAGTAATACTTCAAAGACAGAGAAGTACAATTCCCAGTATGTACAGATCAATTCATGCTACGGTACAATTCATGCTACTCATGTATTGAACTTCTCTTAGTTGATCTGTTTTGTGTAAAGAACTGCTTTTCCTTTGGCCTCAAAAAGAACCTATTCCTTCCCCCTAGATACATATATATCTAAACTTGAGTGCAGTTTCTTTTTGTTTTCCCTTTTTTGCAACAAAAAAACCCAACAAACTGAAAACCAAACCAGCAAGTGCAGAGGAGGACAATCAGCCAGGGAGACTTGGGAGCAATCAGATGACTTCACAAACCATCGCGTATTTAGATGTGAATATTTACAATTAGATGCTATTATAAGTGAACAGCATGTATAACCTTTTCAAAACCAGCCTCTATTCCTAATAACATTACATCTGGTTTGCTAAAGAACAGTCTGAGTGACCTGTCGTTTACAGAATGAGTATTCCTCAGAGACAGACACAGTTAATCGGGAAGGGGGGAAGCCATAATTCAGAGGAGACATATGGATTGAGAACCAAACTCTTCTTAAATCTTTTCTGAACTGTCTTTTATTGCTCAGTTGAAAGGAATCTGCAGTGAAAATGGTAAGAAATACAAACCACCTTCTTAATACATATGCCAAAACATTTACTTTTCTTTTTAATGCCACTTTAATTTCTGGTAAAATTCCAAACCAAGGGTTTATATTTCATGATATTGTCAACTTTGCATAAAACTACTGGTACTGCTCATGACTTATACAGCCTCAGGGAGACTATTGATTTTTTCCCCTTCATAAATCTGAAAATGCTCTGTCTCTTCCCAGTGGACCCATTATATTTATTGGTATCTATCCCAAAACAACTGCTCAAGGTTATAGCTATGAAAATATTTGGGGTTTTAATTCACTATACAGAGTCCAAAGAAGCCCACAGATTTTGGCTCAGAACTCAAAATTTGCCCTGACTGCAAAAAGTACATATTTTTCTTTTATCGTGTGTCAGGACCACAGGGTAAAACTTCTTCTCTGGCCAGGGCTTATACCCTCTCTAATGGAACATTAAGCAAACAAGCCCTTCTTTATAGGCAGTCGAGATCAGACAATGACATTTACCAATAAATATTGGTATAAATAAATAGTTCATAAATATTTAATGCATTAATATTTATCCTGTAACTCAAATTTTCTTATGGAATAGCTAAAATAAAGAAATTATCCTGGCCCTCGAGAACAGACACCCAACTTTTGAAAACCATTTGAGTGTCTGTCATCTCAGAGAGAAATAAAATATGTGGAGGTGTGGTCAAAGATGTAAAAGAAAATTTAAGCTCTTCAGGTCATTAAAATACAGCATGCTGTTATGAGTGATTATGTTGCTATTGCTTTAATTGGTGTTAGAGTCTTCAAACATAACTTTGCATCACCTTTTACGCTAATTTATGAAGAAACAAGGTCTGGCATCATGCAATAATCTTCTACTCCCTCTACCTATGTACTGAATCCAAATGGAAGATTTGCATGTCAAATTTTTAAAAACTACACTAAGCCACATATCCTATGCTATAATGATCTTCCAAGAGAGTATATGCTGACTATACCCATGCCTGTGGGATGTTCCTTTCAACACAAGAAAACTGCTGCCAATATACACCAAGGCACTTTAATCATGGGGCTACTTGTGAACTTCACCATGGGCCACCCCCCAGAGCAGGGGCTAGGAAGACACAGAAAAGCATTAGAGTAATGATTTTGATTTCTTTCCCTATGTTATTAGTATAGACTTGAAAGGTGGGAATACCGTCACCCTTAACATGTTACCTGTTTCACAAAGCAGCTGCACACCGCACTGCAAGGAAAAAGAAGGCTGCCTCCAAAATCGGCAGCTACAGCAATGTCATTTAGTTTTAAGACATGCAAAAATATAGTCATCACAATAAAAACTGTAGCCTTTGCCAACAGATTTCACTAAGTGGTATCTGAGATACCATAATTTTGATTACATTTAGAACAAAAGCATATGCCTACTGTGCAGTTAAAGTACGCAAATGCTGACTATATATTGCTTTGCACCGTACTTTAATAAATTAAACACAGAAATTGCAGTATGTTATCCATATTCTACATGAAAATACCTACGGCATAATTTATAACTGGCAGCTGACCAGTTGGCAAGGCAGGCCTAGACTTTGCATATCACATGAATACATAGTCTTCCATTTGTAATCTAGCTTTCATAAAATGAGCAGTAGCAAATTTTCAAGTCTGTAAATTCTACACTGAACCAACACACTCGACTATAAAATCTTGTGTCCCAAGAGTATGACCTGTTCCAGAAAAAAAAATGGTTTTACTTTGGATCATTTTACAATGTCAGCTTTTATAAACGTTTGGTAAATATATATCACGGCATATACTTCTATTTTGTTATAAAACTTTGAAAGAAAACATCTTTCAACAACAATTCAAAATCGAGGGGTATTTCCAATAACCTGAGATTGCCAAACGTTAACACCACAGGTTTACTTGCTTTCATGATGGGTTGGTTATTTGTTTAATGGCTGTATTTCATAGTGTTGCTCTTTTTCTTTACTCTTCACAATATTAAAGTTTTTACCTCCTGATTATTGTAGCAAGAGAATTATCACAAATCCTTCCCGCTTTGCTCAAGTTTTAACAAATTTAAAATGAGAAAAATGTTCCATGTGTATGTACCACTAAATGTACATGGAGTTTTTTATAGATAGACAGTAACGACGGAAACAGTAGCTTTCAGAAGTTATTTCCTAATACATTATCATCAATGTATGTCATATCTACAACTTAAAAAATGGTTGTCATAGCAGGAAACGCTCTTAGCCTACAACCACAGATAAACTGTACTTCCTAAAATTTACTGATAAATGTATACACTATATTTTGACCCACTCACATGTAGAGCTAGTTTTTATATGACAATTTGTAAGAGCAAACTGTGGAATGTAAATTTACAGATAATTAAAATCTCTCAATATTTAACAACAAAATCTTTACATAAATTACTGAGGCTGTGGGTAGGGAGAAAACACAGATAGAATCCAGGCTTGTTTCAGGATTCAAGTGAGTGACTTCAAAGTAAATAAAAACACCTCTGACAAGCACAAAACATGATAAAATGCACCTTTTTTCTTTTCTAAACAGGACTCATTATTAAATAAAACCTCTCTCTCCAGGGAAAAGCAACCTTGTTGCATGTTAAAATAAGCACTGGAAGGCACCGCACTTGGGCTTAAAGGCACAAACACTGTGCTGTAGCCTTCTCCTTTGCTATGAGAAGCAATGACATAGTTACTCAAAACACTGAGCTGATAAGATGTCCAGGGCAGGTTTCCATGCCAGCCATTTGCATCATCTTTAGGGACAAAGGGGTGTGATTTGGGACTGGAGCTACGTTTGGAACCTGCCTTTGGCTGTCCAAGAGATCACCACACACAGAGGAAAAGTCACAAGGTGAGAAATGATGGAATATATTTGGTATTATCTCGGTACCAACATGCCAGTGAATATGGCATGATTGACTTGGTCCTTACAGCCTGGTTTGTCCAAACACAACACAGGTTCCTTGCTCCTTCCCCTTTTCCTCTGAGCACAGGGAAAAAATTATGCCTATCATTTCCCATGATTTCCCATCTTTCCCTGCCTACCCTCCGCTGACCCCAACACAAAAAGTCATCAGGCAGATTATGCAGAATTCCACGCTAACATTTTTTACATATATCTGTACGGCAAAATGAGCATGTGCTTTAGCATTGGCTAGGCTTATTTTACGTGTTAGAGAAGTTACACTATTCTTTCGTTTTCTCTGCTAAGCAACGAAACAACAAGCAGTGGGGCTAACCATGATAGCATCTACCTTTCAGAATCACACTCACTGAAATAAATATGACATTCCAGTTAGAAATATCTAAACTTTCATATAGAATTGTCTATACACGTTGTATTTGCTTCACATTTACTAAGCTTTTTCTTCAACTGCAGAGACAGAGACTCCCTCACCCCTCTCTTTTAGTGACAGTTACGGCTCTGAGCAACCAGAAGTTAGTCTGGTACACACTTCAGGATGAAAGTTAACCCTTTTTTCAGTGAATACCAGCCCATGTAATACTGTTAGGGGAGAGGATGCAGCTGCATCATCTTTAGATCACTAAGGAATTGTTGCTGCCATAAGAAAGTGCCCCAGGAGGCCAAGAAGCAAGTCATGACACTATGATTTTGCATTCATTTCATAGAGAGGATGTCCAAATACTGCAATGGTAAGAGATATATGCATATCCTCAAGGCCATAAGACAAACCAGAAATGGGTTAATTAGTGAAAGTAATTACCTGTAAAAGAGAATTTGAAAATGGAATTTAAAAACAAGATGCGTGAGGAGAAATACAAGAATTTTAGCAAAGATAGCAAATATTATGAGGCGCCTCAAATGGCACTCATATTTGCAAGCAATACCTGTAAAGATATCTCACTTCCACCTACACAGAGGTTGCCTTTCCAGAGGTAAGGTTGTGTTGTTTCACCAAATTACATTTCGTACTCTCCTGTCTCTGTGTTTACTGCAGTTTCAAAAGAATGCATATGAGTACCACATGAACAGCAGCAGGAAATAAAATCTATTTTTAATGGGAACTACTTAAATAAAGTTTAAAAATAAAGTACTTATTTTCAAACCTAGATTGCTTAATTTTTTAAGGGCTTTGGCTCTGCAATGTACAAGGGTGCTCTAAGATGCATATACCCAAACCCCCGATTCACTTTAAAATTAGTGCTCTCTTAGAAGTATGAATTGCTCCATCTGGAAGTGATTAGGGTTCCAAGGATGTGCAGCATTAAGTAATTTAACTCACTGAAGTACTTCTTTTTTTAATAAGCTCTTCAATTTAAAAATAAGAATAGTTTAAAAAGAAAACATTCCTAGTACAGCTGTTTGAGTCACATGAACCACTTTATTCATTTAATATACGGAGAGAGGTGGGGGAAGGAATTACTTGAAGCCAACAGTACCGACTGTAATTGTACATAGAGGTACAACTGTACAGGAAAAACAAGTCAAATATTTGACCTAAAACGTTTGTCTGTGATAAGTCACCAGGCTATCCCTTCCCATGGCTACCACCTGGATACTTCTTATTTTCATTGGAAGATCTTGCTGGAAAAAAGTAGGGGCAGCATAATACCTACCATGGGTGTTTGATCAATCAACCAACAATGTATATACACCTTACACTCAATAAATAGTGAACATAGCTGTTGTGAGTATAATGCAAAGGCTAATATTTTGAGCACAGAAGTCAAAGTGAGCTTCGTAGGGGCAGAGACTGATGCATGCTGACAGAGACGACTCTTTTTCCCCTCTTAAAAGGCAGGAGGTAAAAAAAGGACTTACTAACTTTGTTATTTGCTTTCACCAGTCTTGCTAGATCATTACTGGGAGCGAGACCCAAAAATGTCTTGGGTATATTCCAACTGGAAGAACACACCGAAGGACCGAGGACTGCACACCCCAGGCAAAGGGTGCGCACAAACAAGAAGCAGGGAGAAAGGGTGCAGCACACAAGTGCAGAGGTCAGTGGTGGCCAAGCACTTTTTCTAGAGATCAAGCTTTCCTCCATCAGAAATGTATGGTCTATTTTCATGACTTCCTACTTTTGCCACAATCAGTTTCCTGAATGTATCGCTACAGAAATGGTACTCTGTAACACCTGAAAACTCTTTCAGGAATATGCCCAACCTGGCCTTTTAAAATTCAATATTTCAGGCCACAGATTAAAACAAAATTAGTTGTTCTACCTTCTGGTAGGAACTTCTTCCTGTCTTTCTGGCTGTCTTTGAAATTTTTGGATTAATATTTCTAAGGGGGGGTTAAGAGAAGAATTAAAAGTTGGTATTTGACAATGATAATTTTGGCATTTTTCAGATTAAAATATCTTTGTAATTCTGAAGGGTTGAAATGCTAAAATAAGAGATGCTAATTTCTCTGGGGAACATGAAAATTAAAATATATTTCTAACTTGAATGAACTGACATGCATCATCAGTTGTATTTTCAATTAAGGTTCTGCAATGTTGATTAATTCACTCATTTGAAAAGAATTTACATACAAGATGATCAGGGAAGTGGAATGTTGCCCTGGGGGAACTCAAGAGAAGAGTCAGGGATCAAAGTTTGAAAGCAAATTGACATAGTTGGGGACCTTTCAATAGACTGATAGCAGTGGCTGAAGATCACAGCAGTAAGATGAGTGGTTTTTTGCTTAAAAGATGGTTACTGCCATCACTGAAGATTTAAGCCTTCAGATTTTTCATAAACACACAGCCTTGTACTTCAAACTATCAAGAAAATGCCAGCCATCAGTCTAGGGAAATATTTGAATACTGAGATGGAAATTAGCTTTAAATTTTGCATTTAGGAATGTGTAAATGTGTGCATGGGCTTTTACGTTATTAAATTATTTCCTTCTTTAAAAAAACTGTATGACCTTCACCAGCTGACTCCAGAAACACCCTGACTTCCCCTCTATACTCAGTTGTTAAGCCAGGAATATTAATGAGAAATTAACCTATTTATAAAGAAATCTATAGAGAAAGATTATCAATAGTTGCTACAGTATTTCAATGGGATGCCCCAAGTTAGATTTCAATTTGCTATGCTTAAATTGCAAAAAACAATTCCAACTGTGATCAACTCCATGGTCTCTTTGAATTGTTTAGAAAAATCAGAGATGCAGCATCTGAGGAAATTAACATAGCTAACATTTTAAAAGCAATTCAACCAATTATAAAATTTACTCACAACACCAAAATACCATGCCAAGACTGTTGGTTTCACACTTCCCACGTAAGGAAATGTTTAGTAAAGTAAAAAGCACATATTATGTATAAGCTAAATCAATGTCAGGCAAAAACAAAAAATTCAGTAAATAATACTTTGAACTTAGAGACAAACTATGAAATATGAAACCATGTGCTTTTTTTTTTTAATCCATTTCATAATGAACAGCTAAAAGTGCCCTTCACCAGCTGTTGCTGGAAAGCTGTCAGTTCATTTTTAAATAGAGATGTCAAAGGTCTGCAAACCTGTAATTGAACAAGACTGAAAAGCATATGACTATGAACAATTGAAAAAGACTGGGGTGATGGGGTTAGGTGCAGGGACACATCATTTTAGGCAACCTTTTGGCTTGCCATGTTCTTTGAAACTCAGTCCTCTGGAGCTTTCAAGGCTCTACTGTTACCCCAGTGATACATAAATTCAGGACTGCAAAACATACCTCAGCCTCTCTGCTCTAGGGGCTCCTAATGAGTTAAAAATGAGACTGTCTGCCCAGATGAACTTTCAGTAGTGAAAACTTATGCCATACATACCTAGAGGTAAAAATTTGACCTAACTCTAAACTCAGATGCAACACACTTCTGCTCTAGTAATACATTCTGCAAACAGAAAGCATCCATGTAAAATACCATCCAGTTAGTGCCAGAAACACAGAAAGACATTTAAAACTCTTACCCTTTATGATGAAAAAAAACAGGTTTTTATTGTTTCAGTATTTTTTCCTGTGACAATGTGAAGGCACATATTTTTACTGATGCAATTGTGTAATCTAACTCTACTGTGGACACTCTAAGCAGAAAGCTGCAATCATGCAAAATTTCTACCTGTGCCAGTACATGACACAGGAACAAAAACTTCTCTATTTGTTTCAAACATCTAGTGCCACAAAGTGATTGTCCTTTGGCAAAACTGACCATCCAGCCTGAAGGAAACAAATACATATATTAATATATCAACAGGTCCTCTTTAAATGAGAAATTAATAATACTGTGTGTAACCATTAACGGAAATCAAGGATAAGTTGCCCCTACCTGCTACATTTAGCAGTTGCATCAAAGGCTCATTAATGCAAACAGTGAGGAACACATGCTTTCCCCTTTTGTAGTGGGGAAAAGAAAAAGTATGAGAGAGACCAATGTATGAAATGCAGAAACAAGTTGTTACATGTCCAGTTCTGGGCCCCCCAGTTCAAGAAAGACGGGGAATTGTTTGAGCAAGTTAAGCAGAGAGCCACAAAGATGATCAAGGGGACTGGAGCATCTCCCTAATGAGGAAAGGCTGAGAGACCTGGGCTTGTTCAGCCTGGAGAAGACTGAGGGGGGATCTCATCAATGCTTATAAGTATCTGAAGGGTGGGTGTCAGGAGGATGGGACTGGACTCTTCTCAGTGGTGCCCAACAACAGGACAAGGGGCAATGGGCACAAGTTGGAACACAGGAGGTTCCACTGAAATCTGAGGAAAAACTCCTTTGCTGTGCAGGTGCCAGAGCAGCGGCCCAGGCTGCCCAGAGAGGCTGTGGAGTCTCCTTCCCTGGAGACATTCAAACCTCACCTGGACGCGGTCCTGTGCCCCTGCTCTGGGGGTGCTGCTCACGCAGGGGCGTTGGATGAGAGGATCTCTCGAGGTCCCTTCCAACCCCCACCGTTCTGTGATCCTGTGACTCTGTGATCTCATGCCACTGGTATCATGCAGATAAACCAATAAAGCAAACCACAGAGAGGTGTGGCTGAGCTGGGTGTCAGTCAGGGGTCCTTCTGCACCGTCCTTGCTTTAATGCCACGTTCTTTGTGTGGCATTCGTGTGTGGACCAATACCCAGGGCATGTGAAAGATGGCACTACGTTTTTAAAAATACAAACCCGGAATAAGGCCAAACACAACACAGTGTTTCAAGAAAGTAACACAGTCCAATACGTTTGTTTAAATGATGAAAACTCCACCACTTAGTGTGCACACGGAGACCAACAGATTATCCAAAAGACTAACTGGACAGTCATGAAGAGTGCACAGATGAGGAAAAACACCTTCTAGAGATGGCAGGTAAAAGTAATAAACTGTACTGGTTATCAGTATCTCGCACATTCTCAGCATCCCACGGGCACAGCAGAGTCCTTCCTGTGCAGAGTGATGGATGACGACATGCAAGCCCTGCAGAAGGGATGCTGCTACAGATGCTGTCACGAGAACCTTGGTTGCTGAGCTTAAATTGTGGGAACTCAGGACCTTAGCTCTTGAACTGCCTCATTCAAATCAGAGCGTGCCAGCTGAAAAGGCAGCCATCATGCATCTGTAACACCCACTTCCTTCTGTGGGCCGCTCTTAACCAGCCTCCCATGCAAGCGAAGGCCTAGAGGAGCTGGCAAAACCAATTCAGCAGAAACCCAAAAGCGAAACATTTGTCTTATTTTTAAAAAACAGGAGTTGAAAAAGGTGTCCATCCATTAGGAGCTCTGACTCTGAAACCTGTGCATGCTTCATTTTTCATGCTGTTTACTTTGAGTAGTTGACAGCACCAGCAATAATCATTGCTGCTGCCTTTCTACAAGTGGCTTTGCAGGATCAGGGTCTATGCTGGTCATGCCTCCCAGGCATGGATCTTTCCCATAACAAGAACTTAAAGGAAAAGAAACAACGAACAGGAAACTACAACCACATGAAAGTTTTAAAAGAAAAAATGTGGGGGGCACATTACAATTGAAGATACTTTAACCTTTCTTTTTTAATGAAGTCAAGACAACTCTAAAAGAGAGAAACAAAAGACAGGAGACTGCAAATTTGTACGTAAATAAAAAGTGGAGAGCAAGCAGTTGTACACCTAGATATAAACCTTAAGTAAGGCCATGAAACATGGCTACATTTTCAATTTTGCTGATGTTATTGCCAGGTTATTTATTTTCAGGGAAACATAATAAAGAGTTAAAGCTCATTCAACAAGAAAATCCTGTGTAACTGGATGACTGTAAGTATTCTTCTGTAAAAATATCAAAAACATCCAACTACTTGAAGAGCATACATTTTTAAAAGTCGTATTAGGCAATGAAAAGAATATGTCCTTTTCCCTTCAGCAGACCTATTTATATGCCTAAAATTAAACACATGCCTAATAATTAAGCGTGATTAGGTTCCAATTACTTCGTTTGTGCTTCTTTAGTGCTTCTTTCATTTCATTCTAGCTGCATCAAAATGTGAAAACCGGAGATGTGAATGGCTGAGATTGACTGCCATCGGTTTCAGGCACATTTCAGCCCACCCTGAAAAATGTAAGCTTCCCGTCATACGCTGTCAGTAAAACTCATGTCTTCCAAACAAAGGTTCTGAGAACAGAGCTTACATGGCACCTTTAGATTTTACATTTTGTTTGACATCTACCATTTGTGAGAAATGGCATTTTATAACCACTTTCCATCCTGTCGGTCCCCATCACCACCACCCCCACCAAACATAATTGCTTTTACTATAAATATCTGACAGTGCTAGTGAAAGTAATAGAGAGTAAGATTTAGAAAGCTCTTTTTGACTGCCTAATAGATTTGTTATATAAGTGCAAATCTTCTTCTAGTGTTAGTGTTAAGTAGAAGTAGTTTCTTTTCTACCAAAAAATACAGGAAGGAATAAATCATCTTTCACAAGCAGATAGCACAGTCTGACCAGGAAAAAAACAATTATTGTACTTAAAGCACATTCAAGAAGTCAGCTTATCATCAGGCAGCGCACTATGCATCCACAAGTTTCACCGCAGAGATTCACTATTAATGTCTTTTTTATCAGTTTCCTATTTGAACATACCCTGAGTTTGGTAGGTACAGTGCATTTACTAAGCAAGAGGAAAAGGAATCAGGTTTGCCCAGGTAAATCCTATTATTTTCTGACTCAAATACTTACTAAAGTAGGAAATAACTGATATGAAGCACTGTATCAGCTGCTATGGAAAACTACCCTCGAAGAATGTTCAATTTACTGAGCGGATCTTAAAAGTATTCCAGAGCTGCCAATAATAACTGAGTGGCAAGCCTTGACAACAGAAAAGCAAATCAATCGATCTAAAATGACATACACATAAATCAATCTTGGATTAAAAAGAAACCTGAGCAAATCAGACAGATGTTCACTTTAAAAGATAAACATTCCAACACAGTTATAATTTTCAGGTATAATTCACATTATATGTGTTATTCAGAGCACCAAAGAGTTTCCAAATTAAAATTGCAGGAATGTCTCCCTACAGAAATAATTCTGGTCACATTAAAAGAGGAGATGAGGCTCTAGGTAATTCTTTCCACTTCTCTTACCTCTCAAGTAATTCTGTAAACTGAGAGAGCAAATCTAGGTAAGAGCTACCGTGAAGACACGAACTTAAACACCAAAACCGAAAGACATTTCTGAAGGTGTTCTTCATATGTTTCTGTCATGGAGCAAAAGGCCTGGGCTTCAGAATGGCTGTTCACAAACAGCCAACACTTGCTTCTTTGTGCTTTTGCAAAATTTCACCTATGTCAAACATATTTTGCTAAACCCAGTGAAGAACGGGCTATCAGCTGGAAGGTCCCACGTTATCCCCGAGATCTTGGGAAATGATGAAGTCACGAAGCAGCATTAGGACTGATGCATATTGAGCGATTTCTCACACGATTACGCAAAAACGTGAGGAGGAGGAAATGCGATTTCACAATTCAGTGCCAAACTTCACGAATAGATTACAGCAACCACAGCCCATGGAAAAACCACCCTTCCAGCAGTACTCCTAAGGGGAAGTGACCCCTCCCAGGCTACCCCTTCACAGCCCAGACCTTGTTCCCTGCCTGGTATCCACTCCCTGTCCCAAGCAGCATCCTCCAATAAACTCCTATGCTCTGGGATCGTCCAAGGCGGTGAGTTACAGGAGGAACTAGCCTGAACGTGATGGTAACTCGCCTCTGAAGCACACAGGACAGCTTGTACCTCTCCAAGCTGCCATTTCCTAACATCAAAAAGTAATTAATCTAAGTTGACTTCCATCACGGAGTGAACACTTTGCCAGAAGTTACCACATAATATTATGTTAGAAATTATACATGTTTGCTACACTGGAGATGTGCCTAAGGCATTAACTGTAAATGGTATTTTCAGCAGGGTTGTGTATGTGGGCATGCACACCAGAGTAAGAAAAGCCGTGGCAGTCATGGATTGCACAACGGTTTCCATAAACAGAATCTTCTGTTGAGAGCTTTTCCCCCTCCTGTACTAAACTCGTCCATGTTTGGCGCCAGAAAAAAAGCAGAATTGCTCTAAATACTTTGGGAACGAAAGAACTGCTCCCATCTCAAATCCATCACTGGGGAGAGAAACAGGAGTCTGATTTCACTTTGTTTCTTTTCCAAGATTTACATCAACACATGGTACTTTCTCCATTTTAATCTTTAATTTTTGGTTCTTCCATTCAGAAAATATTAACTGAGGCAAGTTTTACTCAGATGGCTGAACATATCTGAGCAGAGGGAAGCCCTGTCAGTGTTTTAAATCAGTTGGGACATCTAGGGATGGAAGGCTCATCAACTGAGCCTCACAAAGTGCGGAATAGTTAGGAAAGGCTGGGCAGCAGCTTATGCCCTGCTTTCTGTATTTTGCAGCCTGTAAAGGTACTGAAAAGTTGTAGTAGGCCTTAAAGTACACGGCATGTAGACCTGTTAGGGAGAATAGAAGAGCAGCACTGGCAAAATTCAGCCATAAGTACGTAGAGATCACGCTAAACAGTCTAAAGCGTTACTAGCTAAACTCAGTGCGATGGATGAAATTCATGCATGGAACCAATTCCTGCCCTGCATGTCACGTAAGCTGGTATGTATTTCCTCAGGTGGTGCATAAACCCTATGATGCCATTTTAAGCAGGGTGATTTCACACTGAACCACTTCCAGAAGTCCTGCGAGATACGAAGGTCTGCTGGGCTGTTTACATTTGTTATGTTCAGAAGGAGGCTTTCTCCAGAAAGACTCACAACATAAGGTAGATAAGCTGCAAGCAAAGGAAGGTATCAGTCACACACGCAGACTAAAGTTTTCCCTTTACAATCTGACATTATCTACCTAGGTTGAAATATAATCTATGTTTTCTTCTAGACACTGGAAAAACAAAACTAAAGCTCAAGTATTCACATTAAATTGCTATCAAGAGGAAAATCCATACTATGCCGGTGACAGGTTCCTCTAACAAAAGCATTTAAAATAGCAAAATATGGGAAACACCACTGCCTGCCTTCAAATACCTGCAGAAAAGGTTAAGGAATTCAAAAGAGGAAGAAATAGTAGCACACAACAGCATAAGCTAAGAGTGCAAAGTGTGTTAATTAGTGTATCATAATGACTTCTGACAGCTTCACATAATGCCTTTTCATCATCACACTGTTTCAATTATGCATTCTCCACTTCCCGCATTAAAACCAGCTTCACTATTATTTTTCACCTGCTGCTTCAGTATTAGGTTTAAGCACTTATGTCTTTCAAGAAAATAATTTTATTTTCTGGAAGTTAATCACTGATTCCCTCAATAAACATGAAGGGAAAAAATCCTCTGCTCTGTGAAAGCATAAAAGGAAAAGAAAGGGAATTGTTATAATGCGGTATGGTTCGTTATCTCCAATACACCGTGATCCTCCATGCTTCACAAAGCCCTTGGTTAGGAGCTAATCATGCAGCTCAGAGTTCGAGCACATTGGTACAGAAACCTTAAAGCTGGACTAACTTTCCCCAAATGCTGAAGGAATGATGAAGCAACCCATTTTTTTTAACCTTTAGCTCAGCGATTAAACATGGAAACAAGCATTAAGACGGATGTCTGGAAGTCTGATCTAACCATATAAATTAAAAGATAAAGTTCGCTATTTCATTACTAATGACCTGCTGGGGAAATACGTATGTTCTGAGTTGGTTTTTTTTAACCTTGCACCTTGAAGAATCTCAAATAAGGAAATCCAAAATTAATCCATAAATGGGCCTAAATCCTTTCCAGTACTTAAAATACTGGATTATTTCATAGTCCCATTGAAATGGGGCACAACAAAAACTGGAAGGCTACCTCGCTCCTCTCCTTGAAAGGCCAAGCAGTACACCATGATGTCAAACGCAAAGGATGCGTACTGCAGGGCAGAGTGTGAACACATTAAAGGAGCCCAACTCCGCAGCAGATCCCAACAGCCACTCACAGAAGCGGGCTCTGACAACAGACCTGAGACATAATGAATGGGTCTCCTCCTACGCACGCCTCTGAGCTCACTCTGGGGAGAGGCAGCAGCAGGAGGATGATAACTGCCTCCGGGAAACAATCTTTCCCATCCCAGACTTCATGGGTCACACCCCATCTCCAGTCATGGTATGGGTGGAAGAATTTTTTCCATGCGCTCATAGACCGCTCTGTTCCAACAAGTTTGGTACATTCTTCCTCCATCTACTCCTGAAAGGTGCCAAGAACCTGCAAAGCAAGTTGAGATTTTTAGCAGCGCTCTAGAGGTACCCAGAGCCTTACAGGATTTGGTGTTCACAAAACCACCACAGGCAGGTAAGTGTTACACAGGGCAAACGATCTTGATCATTTAATGACAGTTTACTGTAGTAAGCGTCAACATACCCACATTTTCAACCACTTCTCCACTCATTTTATGCAATGATCACTTAGTAAGAAAACTCTTAACACAGAGCCACAAAACAGAAGCTCCGCCTTGAAATCTTCGTGAAGCAACTCATCACCCAATTATTCCTCTTCCTTTTACATCTCACTGAATTTTAACACTGAAAATGGTATGGAGCTAAGAGGCGACTTTTTACCCTAAATTCTATATTTGGTCAAAGTTCTCAATTCCTCTTCTTCTCTGCCCCCTCTTCCCCTGCAATGTAATGCTTTAAGCCCTTAATTAAAGTTTATATGGCTAGGGTGACACTCCCAGGCAATGAAAATATATACTTGGAGATTTGACAGCAGTATCTTCCATCAAGCAACGCACCACATTAAGTAGCTGCAACCTTTCTTTAAGGCATTTGGATGCTTGTAGCAATCATGGATTTCTGGACTGAATTTTCAACCCCAGGCACCTTTTAAGCAAGACTCTCCAGGCTCCACGGTGCCTTTTCTTGTTTTTAATCTGAAGAATTATTTAGTGACCAGATTTTCCCATGTGTCTAGTACCCACGCACTCATTCTGCAATCTCTCTGAAAAGGCGTCTAGTAAGATCTTAAATCAGCACTGGAGTGCTTAGAATTAGTATGTAGTAACAGATTTAGGCAATAAAATTTTAAGCTACTGAAGCTTATTATTTTCATCCTTAAAATCTATTCATGTAAGTGCAGCCACCTTCTAATTCAGAGCAGAAGATTTGAGATTTAAATGTAGGTTCACTTGAAGTGACTTTAACACAGAAAGTGACAGGAGTTGGAATACGGGTCTTTTGTGAATTGAAGAAAAAGAAACGAAAGAATAGAAGCAGCAAACAAATTACAAGACCTGTCAACCTTGTTAGATATTGTGTTGAGAGCAATAGGGATGAATGGGGACTTCCCACTTCTATGCCTATCACAAACAAATGAAAATATATGCATGGCTTTGAATAAGGTATTTAGGAAGTGACAGATAAGTCTGGGGAAGGCAAGTTTGCTTTCCTTGCTGAGAAAATAACATATCTCAATAACGCTACTTTCTTTCAAATTCCTCAGGACTATGATTCGCATAGGGCAATTTCAATTTATTTTGACTGTTTACTCTGTGTTGACAATCTGAATTGGATACTTCCAATATTCTACTGTAGGAAGCAGCCTTAAATGTGACAGCTCAAGCTGTAATGAATTTGTATCTTCAAAATTATACATCTCTTAACAAACGGTCTTTCTTCACAGTTATTCCAGAATTAATTCCAGCCTTCCAGCTTTGTGTTTGTTTTGTCCAAAAAGAGGGGATTCCATTCTGCGATGTTATTCTTTCCATTATTGTGGAATTATACACAACAGGCAAGCCCAGAAAAAAAGAAAAAAACTCGATTTGGAAAATTATTTGAATGGCAGAAATTGCTATCCTCCCAAAAGGGCTGTGCTCATTTATGTACTTGAAAAATTCTTCCTCTTAAGATTTCCCTTATTTGAAGGATACAACCATATGCTATATGAACATACAGAATCATAGTGCTATCCACAATATCGAAATAGATTTATGCAAACAGCATATTTAACTCTACAGTAACCATCCTATCATTTAGTGTACAAGCCAGAGAAAGAAAACCAATCTCTGCTTGCATAACTAAGGGTTGTCACTGCCCCAACCGAACCAATTGCTTTTAAATGTCACAAGAGAACCTGCAAACCGCAGTAAGCTCCCAAAAAGGCTTTCCAAGCAAAAATCTTCTGCCACCGCTTTGTTCAGGTTGCTGAAATGACATCTTTAACAGAGGGCAAACTGAAATTTCTTGGTCATAGAAGTCTCAAACAACAAGCACCATTCCTCTCAAGCAAGACACTAGTTTTATTTTTTAAATTGTTCCATTCCTTTCTCTAAGTAGAAAAAGTAAACCCTACTATTTGCTCACTATTGTCAAGTAATCTGGAAAGTATAGGAATGTAAAATTAAAGCTCTAAAACTGACATAAGCTTCAAAAATCATTCCACTTCATTTGAAGTTTCCTGCTTCACTAAGTTTTATTGTTCTCCAGTTTAGTTAATCTTCTGATATGTAAAGGTCATTGTTCCATGTATTTTGAAGGTTTATACTTATGCAGGAATGTAGGAATGGTTGTGTAGGTAACTCCAAAATCAATCCCATTAGGGTAGAAAAAGAATAGATGCCAAAACTCCTCTCTTACAAAGATAAAATGCAAATGCTCCACAGAAAGTGAAAACAGCTCCTCAGGGAATTGTTAGGAACTGGGCAAAAGAGCAATGCAAACGTTTCTTAGTCAAGTAGAAACTTGAAGAAAGAGAACTGGGAGTGCTTGTGAGAACAGAACAGCACTGCCAGCATGGTGCAGCAATAGAGAAAGCCCGTGCCTAGTTCACTGACCTTGCATGCTGATGTAATGTCAATAAAAGAAAAGGAAATAGATAAAAATCTGTACATATAAAGTATATTGCGTTTATTCCTTAAAGGATTTAGTAAATTCCACAAGTCTTCAGAAACCTGAAGATAAGCTAGGTACTCAGGAAGGGCAAAGTGCTGTCAGTTTTCAAACCGATTTCAGTGAGTCTAGCAAGGACTTCAGGGGGAAACAGGTTTTAATAACATCTCTCCCTGCTCTTAAGAAAAGAGCTACCTCAAAGGGACCCATCATTTAACCTTCTTCCCTTCCAAAAATTATTCTCAAGGAAACACTTAAAAATGAAGAAGGAAAACTGATTTACTCGTCTCTTTCTCAGCTTGTTAGTCAAGATTGAATTCTCCATACATTACAATTATGTTCTGAATGCATTGAGTATGACTAATATTCAGGGGAAAAAACCAGCGAGATATATCAATGATCCACCTCAATTTCTTTTACGTTTTAAAATTTTTTAATATAATTTAACAAAATATGAAAATGTTAAGAGTGTTCAGGTGGAAAACAGAATGATAAGTATATCACAGTCTCCTTAATCCAAATATTTTCTTTAAAATAAATTCCACTTTCAATCTTCATTTACAATCTCATTTGCACAGAGTTGCCAATCCTGATTAGCCCAAATGAACTCCCTAAACACGAAGGTCAAATCTCCCAGACAGTGATATAGCAGGAGATTAGAACACCTGCAGACATCCACTGTGCCACAAGAGACTTTCTTTTTACTTGGAATTACCCTCAAATGAATATCTTCAAACATAAATGTACAAAAGAAAGGACCTCACAATCCTTGGTTACAGAGAAACCTCGCATTTTAAAAACTGAACAAATGCATGCCGTTTCAGACTAAAAGCTAAGAAACAAAGAAGTCTCTCTACCTTTCAAAAACAATGACCACTTAAAAAGGGAGAAAAGCATTATTTTTACCAATCTCCAGACACTTTTAATAGGTTAACTAGTCATGAGTAATGTTACAGTAGGCAAGGTAAAGAAATATTTGTTCAGCCCACCAGTTGAACACATAATTCTCCACGAAGATCCAAAATGCAACTTTCTGAAAAGCCATGGCTTCTTTTAAAAAAAAAAAATCAAACTACCTGATAATTTTATAGATACTACGCATATTATGAGACTGATTGCAGATTAAATTAATTTCATGAAATAAGTAACAAATGCCTTCATAAAGGAGGATTTTCACACCCAGCAAATCATCACATGCCATCTATTCCTGTTGATTACGGCATTTATTTGGTCAAGTATTCACAAGTTAAAATTCTGTGTGTTTAATCATGGAGTCTGGCCTATTATAAAGAATAATGTCTTAAGACTTTATTTGATCAGAAGGCAAGCTTAGACTAGTTCTTGCAACTTTGAGAAATTGCAATCAACCATTTCTCAACATCTGATAGGAAGGAAGCAGAAGGAATGCATTTTAAAATGTGTATGGTTTGATCAATGATAGACAAGCAGTGTTTGAACAGTTGTGATTGTTAAAAATGAAGGGGTATTCCCTGTATGTATAGAAGAGAGTATTGCACATATCACACCTCACGCAGTAAAAAGAAACGCCAATCATCTTTTTAATGCATATATTAAAACAAGGTATATACCAAGATGAAAATAAAATATCTTTAGTTATTGAACTTGTACTGCAAGCTAACTAAGGCCTGAATTAACATATTGGTTTAGATGAGAAAATAATATTTCCAGATCAACTGGAAATGCTTGAGCCTAGTGACAGATACCTGATGAAAGACGACTGGATTACTTCTGGGATAATAGCACTTCCACCCCCTACAGCCCAAGCTCAGATGCTTCTCTTACTTTTAGGAGGAATGAACCCTAAACCTGAATTCAAACTAATCTGACTTTAATGAAACCCAAGATTTAGACCCAACTTTGTACTAGGAGTAAGAGTTCCTTTCATTAGGTGGAAGGAAGAAATAGAGTTAAGCACTAAAATCAAAAAATCAAAAAAAGAGTTCACATCAAAGAGAAGCAAGCTGGACAATGAATAGAGAAGGAAAGACAGCTGAGAAAGGGTGAGACATGGTTGGGGAAACACTAAACTGATCGAGGATGCTCTGCCAGTCTATGAAAAGACACAATAACATATGGAGAGATCACCACTAAAAATGACTGCCCAAGAAAGTGGTGGGAAGAGGGGGGAAAGTTTGAACAAGTAGAAAAAGGCAGGGGTAGGGGAGGGAAAATATGGTTGCCAGGCACAGCATTTAGATAAGAGACACTGTAGTTAAATCTGTTAATTGTATGCCTGCCATTTTATCAATTTGGAGGCTAAAGGTGCAAGACATAATGGATGCTGGGCTTGGAGCCAAATCACATCCAGCTACTGCAAGCCAATAGGGGTGCTTTTATTTTTTAAAGCACTGGTAGGTAAATACATTGTTTTCCAAACATCAACAGCACTTCTCCATTACAACTTCTCCAATAAAATACACAATAATCCAAATGAGTGTTAGCACTGGTTTGTATTAAGGATAGCCCAGAGCTAATAGTTAAATGCAAGGCCCAGTATCAAAGAAACACGCTGAATTCCTCTGCCACAGGCTGGGAGATATGTTTGGCTGGTTGGATAATATGGAAAAGCGAGGAAAGTGTGGAAGGAGAAAGAACATGTGTACCGCACATGTGGCCAAAAATGGCACTACCGAGAGGTGACCACCTTGGAGGCATTCGTTTCGGAGCTCAGTGCAATTGGCCCTGCGCAAAGCTTTCTCAATTTTAAAGCCACTGAATTCACCTCCTAAAAGACCGGGCAGATTAGGAAACAATTCATTCACTTTACAGTGATACATCAAAATCTCAGGCTGCTCACACTGGCAGGCTGCTGGAAAAACACAAGACAGGGACTTACCACACCTGCGTCTAATATGAATCGCCATGTATTTAATAAAATAGGCTTCTTATGGGGAACTAGATTAGATAATGGGTTACAGAGCCGTTTGCTTATACACTTCTGCTTCAAATCCGACACTGAATAGCAGTGACAGAAAATTATTACCAACTGATGCCAGTTCAATGGATTACTTGAAATGCACTGATACCCTCAGCTTGTTCTCGGTGGGTAAGTTACTCTGATACAAAAGTCACATCCTCAGTTGGGACTAATTCAGAGTATTTTTAAGCACAAAATATTCCAAAACCTGAAAAATATTATGTACCTCTCCTATTAAAAGACAGTGATCCTAAGTCAGATTTGGAAACTTTCTCTTTCCCATTGCTGTCATGCCAACCCACACGTCTAATGTGGGGTTTTATTTTTATTTTTAAACAGGCGCTTCAAGCCTGCATCCCTGCAGGCATGAGCGCAGCCCTGAGCTGTCTGGGGCAAGGAGAGCAAGAGCAGCGGAAGGGGCTCTGCACCTACAATTTCTTCATCCGTCACAGGAACACAGAACACACCAGAGAGCATCACAATGTGTGAAAAAGGCCAAAGTCCCCCAGGCTCTGTGGTATATGAGGTGAGGACTTGTCCCATCTTAGAGGATTTCCTTTCAGAACATGCTGTGTCTGCCATACAGTGGATTTACTCATTTGTGGTGCCCCGATTTGTTATTCATAGTAAAAAAAAAAAAAAGGTCCAAAAAAGCCCTCTCTCATTTTCAGCCTCACCCTCTATGTATGATCACAAGGGATTCTCTGACCCATGAACTAACTGCTCTTTTTGATAAAACCATCTGCTAGAAAAGCTAAATAAAGCATTGTCTAAAATCAACAACAAAAAGACAGGGAAAAAATCAGATTAAATCTTTCTGGTTTTTTTAGAGATCTTGAAGTCTTACAAATTACATTAATCTGACAAAAAGTGTCTGGGGACTTACATAGTTGCATGTTTAAATTTTTTAAGAAGTAGAAAAACCCAGATACCCCAATTGCATAATTAAAGTTCCAAAAAGAAAGAGGACTCCTGGATCTGTAGCTGCAATAGGACATTCGAGTATCTCTAAGACTCACAGCCCCCTGACGCTTCAAATGGATCTTCTCTGCCTCTTCTCTGATGCCTTTGACGTCCCCATGGGGGGAAACCTGTATGTAAGTTTTATTTACTACTACCCTAATTATTCCTGTGCTAACACAGTGGCTTTCCAGTTGATCGAACATAATTTAGATTTTCTTTCACATCCCAGTCTGGGGTGTCGGATGGATCCCTTCCCTTGCCAAAAGCAGCGAATCCAAGAAAGGCCAAAGTGGTGGCTGTGCCACGCAAGAGCTAATCTAACACAGGAGTGTGAGCTACTGAGGAAGGCAAGGACGACACTGGAAGCTTTTTTAACCATAACCACTGTAAAAATTTTAACCCAAACATTTTTTTTTTCTTTTTGTTTGGGGGTTTGGGGTTTTCTTCGTCTTGTTTTATATTTCTTTTGTTATATGGGGGGGAAACATCAGTCTTGGCTAAAACTAATTTTTATGTCAAATGCAGTCTCCATTTATACAGTCCCTAAGCAAAGCAGGCAATAAATATTCTGTAACAATAAATCACAACAAGAGGGGATGTTTTATGCCCTTCAAAAAACATGCAATAAGGAGGGATCTGGCAGTGAAGGGAGGAGGCAGTTTTATTCTGAAGTTGTGGCCAATCGTTCAAAGCCAAAACTCATTTTCTAAAGTTGTCTTTCCTTGCCAAGTGTAAGATTCTGATTTAAAATTACTTGTTTTGCATCTTTGTTTAGGTTCAACTCTCTAAACTGAAAGAAACCTAACAATATTCATGGCTCCCAAGTCAATTTTGCATTAACTTCACTTTCAGCTCCTCGTGATTAGGGCTGTATTACAGCAAATTAATTTTAAATGAACAGTCTTCCCTGGTAACATTTCTGCTCCGTTTTGCAAAGAAAAAAAAAAAAAAAAAGTTGTTTTAAACAAGATTATACCTCTGACAGGATTACACCTGACACAAATGCAATCTTTTACTTGAATGCATTGTGATTTTCAAAACTGCAGGCTTTCAGAGCCTATTACAGGGCATTGTTTTGCTATCCATGACACCTCTCAAAGTCTCACGGCTTTTTTTCCCCTCTTTCCTTCACATATAACATGTGCGGAGTTTCCCCAGTTCTACTGGAGAATTAAAAATGAATAATGCAGCTGTTAAAACAAAAAGCTTCAATGAGAAACTGTTTCCTCCTTTGTGTTCGCGGGTACTTTAAACAGTTTACAGTCTTGATGACCTGCTGTTTATAGCCCATGCAGGCTACGAGATATTAAACAATATTCCTACTGTATTCTTACTTTCTCAAAACCGACCCACATGTTTTAATTCTAATGCAAACACTGTATAAAGTTATATTGAAAGCATAATAAGAAAGTTGCAAAAAAATAAATGTGATCCAGACAGACATACATATAATTAAGATATCAAAGGGGCTATTTTTAGTGTTGCAAAGCATTCCTCATTTATGTATTTATTTATTTATAAGCCTGGAAGAGCCTTGGAAAGCTACCAACTATTTTTATTGAAAACTAAATAGGAAGCATACTGAGAAGTGTGCAGTGATGTATCAAACACATTCTTTTTAGCCACACTAAAGCATTAAAAGGGTCGGACATTTCTCTGTCCATTTCTCTTGATACATCACTAGAAAAAATAAGAATTCAGACCACTGTGTCTGAGATTAAAGGGAATTCAGTGTAACTCACTTTCCCAAGGAGCCAGAAGAGAGATTCGTAGCATGACAAATAGCTAAGAAAGAGTATGTAAGAAGATGTAATTCAAAGTTGGTGACAGTTGTTTAATTAACACTCACTTCTGGCTTCTTACTGTGTAAATTATATTATACGAATTAAACTCACCTACAAACCAGCACGTGGGCAGAAACAGCTATAAAAAAGTTTACACTGAATGTACTGTATCTTGCATTAATACACTTTTCTCCTAAACCTGGTCCTAGACCTATTATCAGTCACTCGGAGTACCGCTGGGTCTTTTTTGTTACGGCTTGGTTTTTTGTTAATATTCAAAGACATCCAGAAAGGTGTAAAGCCCAGATCAGAGTGACTGCTGTGCCCTGTAGATGATGCATTTCAAAGTTGCTCTGTATTCCCAGCAGTGAAACTTCAGTCCTAAGCCAGCAAGTTAAGAGCCCTGGTTCTGCAACCACTAAAACCTAAAAATGTTTCTTCTCCGAGTATTCTGAAAATGGCCAAAAATCAATGACATCCAGAACCTATTTTTTCTTATCAGCTAATTAACCTAAAAGATCTTGCCAGCTTTCCACAAAAGAATATGTGGTAGAACATTTGCAAGTCACACAATGGTGTAAATAATCTGCAACACTGACTAGCGTGCACAGAGAAAATATAAACGTGCATATAGATAAACAGATGTATAGCTACAGATATACAGTAACGTAAATGTATCCCCTCCATCACTTGGTTTTCCCCCCTCTTTTTTTTTTGTACAAAGGTACGAGATCACTGATGATAACTCAAGAATATTCATAAACATCATCAAAAATTCACAAATACCATAAAAGGAAGGAAAGAATCTGAGAAGTCTAAGAAGAAATGAAAAAATACAACTTAATGTATCCTCTTCAACTTGTATGAAATATTTCAAACAAAACTAAAAAAAAAAAAAAAGCAACAACTAAATCTGAGTGTGAACACAATATTAAGAAAAGGGGTATGCAATAAGAAATCTAAAAAAATGGGGAACTAATTTCTCAACAATTTCTAGTGCTGCACAACAACAGCAACAAAAAATCCATGTGATTTTGATCCCCATACTCAAAGGCAAAACGACCTGGATGATGGTATCTTTTCACCAGTACTGAAACAGCATTTTCAGCATGTAAAATAATACCTTTTTTTTTTTCTTTTACTATCTGCTTAATCAGTATTGAGGTTCTTTCCTACAGCAATTAAAACATTATTTACGCCCTGCAGTCTCACACCTGATGTCTTCTTCCTGAAGAGAAATGTTTTGAGCATCTGACCTCAGTTTTCACCAGATAAACATGTTTTGGTGTGTGCACTTAGTTTATGTGAAACAGCCTCAAGATTCGGTGAAACAAAGATCTTTTTAAAACCATTTTATATAACCTTCCTATCCTATCCACTTCAGACTGGTCCAAAGGAATTAGATTACAGGTAAAGAATTCCTCTTGAAACAGTCCTACTTTTCATCTGTAAGATTCTTTCAAAATATATTCAGAAAAAAATAAAAATAAAATTAGCAGCTTTAAACCTCAAGTAAACAGTGAGGTTTGTGGGTGAGTGAAGGGTAACGCAAAAAAATCACAGCACCTTTCACGCCCATATTCTTCCTTTTGCTATATTTCAAGATGGTAGAATGAAAATAGCAATCTCATTCATTAGCTATGATCTGATTATTTCCATTTGCAAATATTTTGTCATATTTTTGGCTGAGAAATACGCAGATTCAGCACAAAAAGGAATCCTATACTTTGCTTGCAAGAATGAAAATTAGGCTGTACTGTTTTAAAAACATTCCAGCTACAATAATACAATTATTATTAATCTGAATAAATTATATGAAGTTAATGACCTCCAAGAGGCTACCATTTTAAACCTTTTTGTTACCCTAGAGAGATGGAGGATCAGCAGTTAAGTGTCCAATTCAAGGCCCAAGCCTGTGCAACATAGTTTATAAGCTAAATCCAGGTTTGGGAGACAGGCTGCATATTTTTCAGAGACTAAACCAGCATAAATCATAAAGTGCCAACACGCTATGAGGTTAATGTTGTGTTTTACTACAGTAAGCAATTTCTATCACCATTTAAAATGAGACAAGCAAAATTCAAGCAGACAAAATCTTGTGCATCAAAGATTATTTTTTCAAGTACTGAGTATAGGCTTTGGCTACTGAAGGAAAGTGTTAGAGAGGGAGCAGCATCAACCACTGCAGTTAAAGGAGCATAAACATCTCCATTATAACTCACTATAACCCCTTCTCCTTGTCAGCTGACTGAAGCAATCAGAATTTTGTGGTTTTTTTCTGCTATGCATTAGACTTTTTATTTTTTTATTATTATTTGAGAAAAAAGGACCAACTATATCCAAGTATGGAGGGAATAAAATTTATTAGCCTTAAGGGGCATAATGCCCTGCTCCAGTGCCAACATGCCTGAGGAATATGTTACCACTGTAGAAAGGCATATTCCAGCACAAATTATTTTTCACTGAATTAGGAGACATTTTAAATAGCACCTTACACATAAATTAAGCATTAGGAAAGTGTTTACACCTTGCAACTTACGCTGTTTCATTCAAGGGGGTATCAGAGGGCGAACCCCGGTACACTGGATGCCGACGCCAAGGAACTGCGGTACCAAACAGCGTGGGCTCCTGTCACCGCCACACTACACTGCACACTCAGTTCTGTAATGGCTTTCAGTAACACGAAGAATTAGACCTTTGCAGAAATTTTAGATGCCCAGAATTACAGAAATAAGGCCAGGGAGGGAAATTCATGACATCATGTTTCTACCGCCTGCCATTACATCGTAAGCCAACAGTGGGCCCTATTACTGAGCAACTGGTTCAGTCCTCCTCTTAATTTTGTCTGTGCCCACTCCTGTCCTGCAGTTCAGTTTTCCATGACCAGATCATAACAAGTGATGCCCATAAGAAGAGGATTTAGATTTAGCAGTGAGGATCAATAGTAAAACATTTCCTTTAGCCACAACGCATACACTTGTTAACTGAACAATTTGATGTGAAACAAGGGTTTCCAGCAGTGCACGCCATAATTTAACCACAGCACGACACTACACAGAGCACTGACAAATGCGCACTCTGGTCCATTCACAAATTAAATTTTAAAGAATCTATCCATTAAAAAATATGTATGATCTAGGCTTGAATCCAAGGACAAAGACCATACACTCTCATGATGTAAGATTCTTGCTGATTCATAACCACACATTTCAACTGGTAGCTACAGCACTTGTCCCTTTTCTACGCAAACTGATGACAGACCATGAGCAGACTCGGAAGAGGAGGCGTTTGAATGTGTTTAGTTGAAGTTGATAAATGCATTCCCCATCATTCCCCATGAGTCCTACCTTCTCCCCTTGAGGGTGGGGTGGGGAGGGGGTGTGCAGAAGGGAGGGACAGGCCATAAAGCTTTACAATATAAATAATATAATAATATTAAACCATCTCTAAAATCTAAGCGGGTTTTAGGATCAAAGAAGTAATCATTAATATATTTCTTTCCAATACATTTACAGCATATGCAATGTATGCTATTGTTAATGATGAATATAGCAGATCATTAAGATGACTGGAGCCAATTAGACCAAATTAAAATACAATAAAGACATCACTGCACTTATTTTCAAAAGGGTCATAAAATACATCAATTGAGCTTATTAAAAAAAAAACCTCTGAAACCTAGACACAACTCAGAAGAAATACACAAGTACACAGCAAGTGGTTTTGTTAACCAATAAAAAAATCCTTTCCCAAAGAAATCCAAACAACAACATCACTCAAGAACAAGGGGTCTTGGACCTTTGATTAATATTAACTCGCTATGCTTCATTTGAAATTTAGTTTTAAATATTTAAGCAATGATAAAGATTTAAGAAATCCAAAAAAGGGATAGCAAACAGCTGCTGCAGCTCAGCGCTGTTGCAGGAAATACATATGTAGAGCTTTTTCCAGCTATAACTTTTTTGCAGTAGGTGTCACGTAGTTTGGGCACAATGCTGACAAAAATGTGATGTTACATCAGCTCAGACAAAAAGTATAAAGACATCCCTACTGGAAAACTATCACAACACTTACGAATCTCCAATTATATTAATGATTGTGTCACCCTATGCAGCCTTTTTCAACTGAAATTTCATCAAACTTCAGTCTAGTTATGCATCTGGTGGCACACCTGTTTTCACTGAAATACTTAAAAGCAATTGTGGGAGAAGATCAAGGACCTTGACCAGCTGGGACTTAGTAGCTAAGTTAGTCTTCTCTGAGCAATCCTCTCTTGTCCACCTTTATTCCTTCCTTTCCAATTCCCAGACTTACCTCTTCCCAGAACAAATAAGGAAGTAGCAATCTGAATAATCATGCAAAGATAATGTTCTTCTGCACATCAGAACCATGCAGAAGAGTATCTCTCTTGACTCTCGCCTATCAGAAATTTAGAATCGTTTGAAACAAAATTTACATATTATTATATCAACTAAAGTTTTAAAAGTAAGTAAGCAAAGTTCTTTATGGAATCCCAGAAATTTGGATAATACGCTTGAATATTATGCTCTGTTCATCCAACTGATCAGTTTTGGAATACTGGAGCAAAGTTTTGGAGTTCCATTTCTGCATAATCAATCTTTTAATTACAGCTCTGTAAGCGATCTCCAAGAAAATGTCGAGAGATTTAAAATCACTACCCTTACAGACTTACTTTAAAATAATACCCTCCAAATGTTCGTCTTTTAAATACAGAAAATTATGTTTATATAATAAAAGCACACTTTTTAATCTCTACTTTTTAATCTCCACTTTTTAATCTGATTAAACAAATTTGAAGGCTGATTCCTCCTACTGCGTGTAATACTAGCAGTCCTCCTAACTGCTTATTTCACAGCAGGAATTGCCTTTGAGAGCACATTCACATTATTACTCCAGATTGATCTATGCAGTGACTTTGGACCACAAGGCTATGCTATATATGGTATTTCCTAAAGGACACTGCTTAAGGTACTAAAAATATCAAGCAAACAGAAAAATTTATTCTAACTATTATAGCTTTATTAACAACATAAAACCATGTATTAGGAACTGCCTAGCATTTCCAGCAAGGTACCCCCACTCAAAGTCCACCTTTCAGATTTAATTTACCAGTGGCTGGCTCTATCCCACATTAGAGGCTGTAAGATTTTATTTTCCTAGATTTAGGAGTTTTATCATCAATAATTTTTCAGAAAAAAAAAAAGTATTACTAGACATATTAACAACAGAAAAACGTTAGTTTGGGGGTCCTTTCCTGCCAAGGCCAGGGTACCAATTACCTGCACTGGATGTTGTCACCACGTCTTCAATTGGTTTTAAGCCCATTAAATACCTTGTGGAACAGGAATCTATTTTTTAATGTGTTCTGACAGGGTCTTTTTTTATGGTGGACCTCTGCAAGCAGATAACAAGCCACGAGGCTGTTATGGACCCTTGGTTCCAGTCATAAACACAATTTACATTCAGACCATTTTCTGCCAGTAGAGCCAACTGAGACTATTAATCAAATGAGAAAGAAAACAAGCATTTGTAGAGCTTTAAACAGATACTGTTCATCTGTTATTTAAAGCATGACGGTATCAGAGTACTGCTCAATGTTTGAAGACCAGTTGTACAATATTTAGAATGAACTTTTCTTTAACAGGAACAACAGTATGAAGTACAGAAGTTAAGTAACTGATGATCGGTCTGGGAGAGCATTAAAGGAAAATATCTCAGAGCAAAAAGCGCTGCCTTTTTCAGCCCTCCAAAGCGCCACGAAAATGTGGGTGCCTGCATAGGTGTTTGCTGAAAAACAACAATAGATTACATCAACCAAATTATGTATTCAGCAAATAACTCAGTTGGCATTTCGGGGGGCTTTGTGTAGGCTTTTGCAGCACAGAAGGCAGATGGTGATTACACTGACTTCTGTAAAACTGTACTGAATGTTACATTAACTGGTAATTAGAAAACTCAATTTGATTTCACTGCTATTTTCATACAGACTATTTTTTGGTGTTCAAAAATATGTATCTCGAAAAGTTCATAAAGCAACATCTCTAGGCTACAGACATGTTAATCTTGGTCTGTTCACACTATTAGGATAAAAACACGAGGAAAAATATGAACTATTTTCTGTGTTCTCTCCCTGAACACTTACTGTTACTTGTGTATTTCACAAACTGATCTCTGACTCCGATGCAAAAAGAACAAACCACAGAAAGCTAGCTTATACCCTAAATCTTTGCATTTTTCAGTCAGACATTATTTTTCAATTTTTCCTTTGTGAAAAAATTATTTATCAGACCTGTTCTTATTTAACCTAAGTAAACACAGTAAAGTATTCAATAAAAATACAATAGATAAGAGAGGAGATTGCCAGAGTGTTTTTTATTTACCAACTACCAGCTTCCTAACAAACCTTCCCTTCAAATGCCAAATTTAATTCCAACTTCCTCCAAGTAAAACAAAACAATATGCTGCATGATCTTTGAATACTAAATCTTCTTTAACATGGAGTCCTCAGCTTAAGCCCAAGCCC
>VZTV01066680.1:273-15720 GCA_013400875.1 Anhinga rufa
TTCTGCAGTAAGATTGAATGATTTCATGCAGAAGGACCCTGTAAGTCAAGGCAGACTGTGTCCCTTTCCCCCCCAGTCAGTAGCTACTCTGACATTCACCAAATTCTCTACACAAATATGATGGGTTCTCAATGGACAGACTGTGAAGGAGACTACACTACCCTTAGAGAGGGGTAAAAAGCTACTCCTCCTCTATCAAGCTCTGTATAGCCACTCTGGGAAATAAATGACAAATGAGCTTTGTCATTCTGATCTTTGAATGCCATCTTCCAGAGAACCAGTCCCACTCAAAAGGAAAACTTGGAGGCCCATCAAGGCCAAGTGGGACATGATATAGCACAACTTAGCTGTTTTTGTCCAGATGGAGGACCTGGCCTGAGAGAGAGAGTCACTTAAAATGGTTGCTGTTGAAACTAATAAGAGTGTTCTGAGCTACAGTTCTAGCGCTAATAACCCAAATAAATCATTGCAATCTATTTTCTGAGGAAACAGCAAGCTGTGGTTCAGATCAGTGTTTAGCAGATACTCGACAATCCCGTTTCTCCTTACGGAAAAGGCAATGCCTCATGTTATAAACAAACAAAAAGACCCCCAACCCCCTCCCCAACATTCCCTAACAGCGGTGTTTTAGCCTGGTACTTCATTTGCATTTCAAAAGACATCTCACAGCCTTTGACAGCCTGCAAGCAGCAATGAGCCCCCATCAATGACAGGCACCCAGCTGCCAAGGGCTACCTTCAGGTATTTGCTGGAACCAAGCATAGAGTGGGCAACCCAAGAGATCTGTTCACACTCTCAACCCCAGGTCCTGAAATGATTCTTGGTTAACAAGGACTGCCTATGTAAATAACTTCAGGAAGGGCAGTGGTGAATCACTGAGTCCTTACTGTCGTGCAATAAAAAGCCAGCTGCCCATATAGCACTCAAGCAAATCACAGAAGGGTAGAAAGAGGAGCATGTATGTGACTGAGGCAGTCATTCTTCTTTCCTCTGTCTACCCCAAGCAACAGAAGATAGCACTAATATAATAAAAATTTTCTCCTGTGTCTAACTTAAGAGGACAGCTTTTTAAGAAAGCTTGACACCCAAGACCTCTCCTTATTCTCCATGTGAACTGTAGGGAGCTGAGTGTTTTCAAGACTCTGCCTCATGATAGGCGTGAAGTAGGAACCGAACCCTCCAGAAGACTTGACCTGCTTCTCCTTTCTTATTCATTCAGCTATTTATTTACTTCCATGAGGCACAGCCAGCTCCTCACACTTTGGACCTTGTCTTAATATTTTCCTGTTGGCAGAATCAGCTTCATAAACTTGCAGACATGCCTCTGTGTAATAAAGTTTAAAGAAAAAAAGTGTCCTGCAGGTCACCTCATGGTCAGTCTTCATGAACATAACAAAGGTGTAGAAAAACATCTGACAAGCTGAAACCAAATCCTCTGATGTGGGCTGTCTAAATATCCCTTAAATGCTAATACGTGTCCAGACAGCCTGTTTCTCCAGGACTCTGTTAGCTATGAAACTTACTGATAGTGACACTGAAACAGCACTGTCCATGTTCAACTCCAAATCACAGACTGCCACTAACACAACCAACAGGAGTATAGGGAAAGGTGCTTCCCCAAACTCTAGCACTGCATTGGATATTGACCATCCTGGAACAGGCTGCCCAGAGAGGTTGTGGAGTCTCCTTCCCTGGAGACATTCACACCCTGCCTGGACGCAGTCCTGTGCCCCCTGCTCTAGGTGTGCCTGCTCACGCAGGGGGGTTGGACAAGATGATCTCCAGAGGTACCTTCCAACCCCTGCTGTTCTGTGATTCTGTGATCCAGCACTTAAGAGGGCAATGCTTACCTTGCAGACTTACTTAGAGGTTCAACAGCTGGACTAAAAGATTTTTTCAGATTCTTGCAACAGGACAAGGCTTCTGAAACAGAAAATAAAGAAACAATTTTTAATTTCATACGCATAGACATCTGAGTACAACACTAGATTAATGAGAGTCACAGAAGTAAGCTGGACAACATGCCCCACTCAAAGGAATTTGCAGTGGTCTGTTCCTCCTAATCTTTCACAGAAATGAGTGGGGATGCACAAATTGACAAAGAGACTGTGGACACTTCACAGGTGGCATTTTCATATTGGTGGCCTTTGAAAAGCCTTCCATAAATGCAGGGATAAACACAAAAGTCTTAATCTCTCTTGCTTCCCCCAGCATTTACACAGGTGGTTGATACACAGCCTAGGGTATTTTGAGGAGACCTGAATTTCAGTGACAGAAGAGTTAAAATTCAGTGCCTCACAAAACTGAGAAAGATCAACTGAGGCTTCTAGGATTAACAGCGAGGATCTGCAGGGTTTTTTTCTTAATATTTTGAGGGATCTTATGATACTACCACCTTAAGGGACACTCTATGAGAGCTATAACTATTTTTTTTTTTTTGCGAAGTAACACTCTTTGATCTCTCTTCAACAGCAAAGTTTGATTTACTTATTCTTTTGGGGAGTGCATTGCAAATCTAGTATGTCAGAGAAACTGCACAGCACCATATGCAGCATGAGCCGAAATCATGTCAAAACCATGAAACTAACAGCAGAGATCTTGAGAAGAAGAAAGGTGACTAAAAGCACCATTCTTTTCTCCCTTTTATAGGGTAACTGTTGAGGCAGCACGCTACTCTGGGTGCAGTGGCTGGTGTTACCACCAGTCCCAGGTACAAAGGTGACCCAAAGCAGTTGTGTGTTCTTCTGAGGACGCTGCCCTGAGTCTGACTTCACATCCCAGCTCTGAATACACAGCGCACAGTAGGCTCTGTTTGGCCACTGGCTCTCCTTGCAGCTGTGCTGATTGCTCAGTGGGGAACATGTCTGTTCTCACAAAGAATTTAACAAATTAACTATGAACAAAGTAGCCTGGAAACGACATAGATTAACACATGCTGTGTCATGCCAAGAAGAAGCTTGTCAGCTTGTTGTTTTCTCAAATCTGAAAGGAAAATTCCCAGGACCCACTAAATTTATGGAAATGTTTCCATGTTTAGCTGTGTTAGAAAAGAACACAATCATTGCTGAGGAGAAATAAGAAACACACAGCACAGATACAAAGAGTGTATAACAAGACTCCTAGGAAGCATCTGCAGCACAAACAAGATTAAACACGGGGGACAGTCTGTTGTCTTTGTGTAAACTCAACAAGCAAAGGAGATGCTAAAAATGGATTTGGGGAACATCACCTACATATTTTCTGTTGACAACTATGGAAAAAAAAACCCCAAACCTAAAGCTCACAGATGTTTAGCCCTCTTTGCTCCTATCCATGAAAGAGCAGCTAACCGCTCTAAGTACCCTCATGGCCGTAACATGAAATGGGTGTCTGCGTTAGCCTGCAGCGGGCCTTCAGCCCGTACAGGTCTTCAGGAGGGCTCAGTACAGAATAGCCCAAGTCTCTTCGAGACAGAACAAACAGATGAACCCAAAATGTGTTTGGCATAATCTGAGATAAGGTAATTATTAAGACATAATATAAAAACTAGCTATTTTTAAAGCATTAATTAAAAATATTGACAGGTAGATGAAAACAACAGTATTTAAGTAAAGCACTGCTCAGAAAAACCCAAGGTTTATCACTTATGTGCTACAATATAGGAGCTGCATGAAACACGTTTTGAAAGTAACAAGTCAATCAGACCGAGTTGAACAACAAAGACATGTTTTATAAATGTTTCGACAAATGCAAAACATTGGGAGACCATCTAATCCACTGCTGAAATACTCTAGTCTATGACAGAGAAACAGGGGTCAGGGCATGGACTGAAAAATCACAAGAAACTACTGGAAACTAACGGAACTGCAAACAACTGATTCTGTCCAACTCATAGAAAAACTTAATAACATATTTAAATGATCTTTTAGAAAATTTCTTCAGCAAATTATATTATACATCTTTTTTAAAAAAGCTTATTAAAAAATAAACACCCCTTATCAGTTCCAAAGGTTTTTTCAATTGTCAAATTTTAGCCATATAAGCAAATGTCAGTCTAGAGCCTTTTTAAAAACCACTAGTCTGTCTACTTTTCACCCTCATTTCAAGCCAAGTGTGTTTTCCACCTCATTATATGTTAACATAAAGATTTTGAGTTTCTCTCAGATAGGACACGTCTTCACCTTTTTTCATACCATACATAGCACACTGGACTTCACTGTCAAATTGCCACTGCAGCAGTATTAAGCAGATATGAAAATAGAGCCCGGGTCCTACCCAACAGCCAATCTGGATTTGTTGAGAACAAAGCTCTATGCCAAAACCATCTGATGTCTATCAGCAACGGGCAACAGGCCTGGAAGGTAAGAAAAGCAACATCAGGTGATAAATAATGACTTAAACGCAACTTTTGACATATTTCTTTCATTTGACAACCATATCACCAAGAAACAGGGTCTTGAAACTGCCATAAGCTGAGAATAATACTAGTTGGTTAGCTATGGCTATGGTGTAACAATCAGCAGCTCACTACAGATATAGGAGGACCTATTTTGCGTGGTTTTACAAGTGTCTGGTATTATTTGATGCTCTCTAGTTATTCAACAACTTGGACATTCCATATCCATTTGCAATTAAATCTGCAGTTTCTATAATAGTGAAAGGCACTATATATTTCGGGACAGCATAGGATTTCAAAATAATCTAGATTTATTGGATAAAGGGTCTGGAAAAGGAGGCTGACATTCAAAAAAGGTATTAGTGAGGTGAGATGCACAAATACTTACTGGGGAAGGGCTGGTTAGGTCATTGGGTCTTGAAGAAAGGCCCTAAGATAAGGATCACTAATATCAAGATCATGCTGCCACAAAATAGTAAAATTCCATGCAGGGATGTCTTAATTTAATTTACATGACCCCATGAAGATGTTCTTTAAATTCTACATCACCCTAGTAGTGCTACGCTTAGTATGCAGTGACCCCTTTCAAGCACATCAAAAGACGGACATGAGAGAACTGGAAAATACTCCAAAACCAACTAGGATAATGGAAATCTAGGTAATCCATCCATTAATAGTGAAGTAATTGTGCTGTTTTAACCTAAAGGGACTGAGGGAAAGGGAAAAGTCTAACAACAGGAAAATGCTTTTGCAAAGGCGAAAGGAATCATCTGCTCCAGTAGTCATTGTTAATGGGATCAAACCCAACAGGGTTAGACTGCAGCAAGGAAGACTTGCATCAGACATGAGCAAAAACTTTCCGACAGGAAACAAGAACAGGCTGCCATCACTGGCACTCCTGTACAACAGGTTAGGCTGACACCTGTAAAGGATCTGCCTTGGGGCTGGCAATTTGGCTGCACCATCATGGGGTGCTTGCAGCCCTATTTTTTTTTTTAAAACGATTTTACCAAACTGAAACAAAAAACCAAACAAACAAAATCTACAACCAAAACACTAAAACCAAAAAACAGGGATTAGAAGAAAGCAAGACAACATCTGATGAATACTTGAAACCATCAGTTATTTATGATGGCAGCTGTCACACTAAACATGATCTTTTTTTGGGTTTTGAAGGGCACAAAATTCAAAATATTACAGATTATAAGAATACAAGCCCACAAGCTCAATATGCAAAGCAGTTGGGATGCCAGGTGAGACAGCAGAAACCCTAGCCCCTAGGGATGAGACCACAGCAGGGGAGAGCAGAGCTAGCCCCACGGGCAGGAGGAACCCTTCCCCAGGAGCCTTGCTTACTCCTCTCCCTGCTGCGGCAGGGGGTGCCCCTGGGCTGTGCCTTCTATGACAGTGTCCCGACAGGTCTCCCCTCCCTCTCCTTGCGTACTTTCACCTGGGCCTGCCCCACCACGGCCCCTGCAGCCACCAGCTGCTGGAACCAGCCAGAAACAGCTGGAACCGGCAGGGCAGTCCCCTGCCCCTGCCCTGGGGGGCACCGCTGCCCTGCCGCCACAGGCCAGCTCCCCTCAGCTCCCCTCTCCCCACCCTACCCACTGGCTATTTAACAAACCAAGCCTTTGTTCCGGAGCTGGCACACGTGCGCTGCAGTGAGCGCCTGCCATGGCTTGCCGATTCTCCTGGGAGCCCAGAATATGTCTCTCACCTGAAAAACTCGTTACCAGAAAGTTTAAAAAAAATCCAAAAACCCAAACCCAAACCACACCAAAACCCAACACATCATTCCTCAAGGTCCTTTCAACTCTTCCTTAATTGGGAAAAACAAAAGCACAAGGATGTAGATTAAGCCTCCTGCAGGTGACTTTGAGAAGCTAGGTTTGAGGTAACAGCCCTTTGCAGTAGCCATGACTGCTACCAGTTGAGTTGTGCTTTATACCAAGTTTTACTACCCACAAGTTAAAATACGCATGAGGACCTAAGAGCAGATGGGAGCCCTCTGCCACCAGAGCCCCACTGGCCCTGGCAAAGGTCCCCCCCAGCCGTGTGGCCGCCTGGGCTCAGGAGCTGCCCTGTGTTAGACACACCAAGATGGCATAACTTTTGTGCAGCCAGAGTGTTTTAAATATGCTGGCTACATAGTATTAGTTTACTTATTGGCCACATGCAGTTTCAAACCCAGAATTTGTGTATCAAATAGGCATTTACCATCTTTTCTCCAAAGATCATTTTGAAATAAATGGGTTCACTCAGAGGTGAAGGTTTCTCCTGTGAACAGTGCTTAGAGGCTTTGACTCACCTGTACAGCTCAGAAGATTCTAATCAATACAATGAATATCTGTTTTCATCTAGTATTTGATTTCAACACACAAAGAAGCAATATTTTACACTGTCTAGTTTACGCAAGGTGAAAACAAATTTATTTTGATGGTGATAACCTGCAGTGTTAGTTTTCCCTTATGAATGAGAAAGCTAAGATTACTCAAGAGTGTACTTGGTGCATGTGTCCTCTGAACTTATTTCTTGGCTTCCATTATGAAAGAGGTGAAGCAGAGAAAGCTCAACAGTTGGGAGAAGGTCGTTTTGATACCTTCTTTAATAACAACTCTACCCTTGCTGCGGCTGTAGCAGCAGCGGTTTTTTGTTTCGGAGGGAGGGATGGCAACCAGTAGTTACAGATTAATCTTTTCTTGTCACATCTAGACCATATTTTATTTCACAGAGCGAGGAACAGCACCTCACAACAGTTACTAGAGGTTTCCCAATTTGAGGAGAGCAGGGCAATTTCACAGGACATTTCAATCCAACTGCACATTTGGACTATTAGTGTAGAAGTTAATGAAAACAAGGCCTAAAAAATAGGAACCAGCAGTGAGTCAGCATTTTAGATATTCTTGGGTTGAATAATTTATTGTTTTCATCAGCCTGTTGCCAAAAGAAAACACACTGTGGTACCCTTTAGAGAACAAATACATTTTTCTCAGAAAATGAACATCTATAGAATCCCGGTGTAGAGAAAACGGAAAGGTAACCACTTGGAAAGGACAAGAGCAAAGTAAATTAAAATTTCATCAATTGGACAGTGAGTTTCATCTGACAGCTGGATCTGATATTAGTCCATTTCCTGATGTATTTGAACTTGCCTCTTGAACTAACCAGAGAAGGTCGTATGAAGTGCCAGTGGTAAAAACCACTAGACATAGAGAGCTGCTCTTTGGTTTTTATATTGTTCATCAACTGACAGTGGCTTCTAAAAAAAACAATTCCATAGCTATCAGTTTGATCATTTGGCCATTTTGCAGACAGTTTTGAAACATGTCAAAAGTGTAGGCACTGAGTGTGTTTTCAGCTGGCCAAACCTTTCTGTCTCTAAGCATGAGCAATTTAAGAAGCTATCCGTCAGTTCCTACTCTAGCTAAACCTGAGTAACTAGCAGACATTATCCTTAATAGTGCCACGCATCGAGGCATGTGAATTGTTGATGTTGATCCCTTCCTATCCTGCTGACACTAAGGCTAAATTAATGACAGCCACCGGAAACAGAAAAGACCACTTTCCAGTGATGGAACGGACAAAAAACCAGGAAAGCAGTGATAAGAAGTCATCAAAGTATGTCCTCACACCTCTTACTATCCTGCTACTTGCTTATAGCACTTTTAACTTAATACCACTGCACTGAAATCCATGGCATCCTGTAAAGGGCAGTAACCTTCCAATAATCTGACTATTCTTTGCCTGCTTGCTGCATGAAACAAGCCTTAGTGATGTTTTGCCACCTCCTCTAGACCAGCTCAGGCCTGACCACTTCCACAGCTCTTTTCTCACACAGTTTCAACTGGGCTCTCCAAAGATGCGTACAACAAGGACTCCATTAACCATGACAGTAATGGCTTTCAGAGGAAGCCCACCAAATTAATTTCACATGGATTAATGAACACTGAGAAGGAAATAGCGCTTTCTCAGCATTATCTTGATGTTTGAATTAGTGAAAACTATATACATGGCAACATAGAAACTGCTATATCAAATGAGATCAAAAATCTATGTGCTTTGGCATCTTGTGTCAGTAGCCTGTTCTAGCCATCTCAGATCAAACTGAAAGAAGCCCTACCAAGGAACAATAAACCTAGGAGACCTTCCTACTACAATTCTAATGCTAAGAGGTTGACTTACGCCCCTCAATATGGAGATTTCGATGTATTTCCAAAAATCTAATTTAATTAATGACTAATTATCAACAGAATTGGTCAATGTTCCAGTAACACCTTTGAATACAGAGACTGTATTTCTCAGGCAGCTCCCGATGTCACAGCACACAACCAGGACTTCCCTCAGCCCAAATACTATTATTACAGGTAGAGTGAATAGTGTACCTAGTATTCTGAAGTGTCTTTGGATACAGACAGCAACAGGCCAGGTTCTCCACTGCCTATCTGAGAATTATTTCAGGCTTGGGCCTCATGTTATCCTCATCAAGACACGGCTGCTCAGTTCTTCCAAAAACAACAAATTAATCGCTGCAAAATGCATTAGGTTTTCTAGCAGTGCAAATTGACTTAATTTGATTTATATTAAAGAGGAAAATGTAAGTTTATCTGAGATGTCAATCTGTCCAACAGTCTCTTTCTATCTCATATTATTTTGCATCTCTGCCAATGAGAAAATGAAACAGTATCTCAATGCATGATCCCCTTTTCCTTTTGTACACTGCATGCATTAACAGCACAGGTGGATTTCAAGGGATGCTGAAAGCGTGACTAGTAGGTTTCAATTTTTATTTGCCATATACAAGATGATCATCATTTTTGTAAGACAACAGGCAGCACATGTTTCTCTGAGTGTGTTTGGAACAGAATGTATTTGAGCCTTTTTCTTGTGGCCCAGGATATGCTTCAAACACACATAACAAGGCAGAAAGAAAAGGAACAAAAGAATGCTTGAAGGGATGATTAAGTGCTTCTGAATTTACACAGTGAAATATGGACAGTTTAAATGTCCCAGTTATTTGCTTCTCTTCAGCTGGTGAGCAGTTTCGAACACCCCATGGTGCAGTAAGATTAATTGAGTTGTGCATGCTTTTAGCCTGCTTGGGGTACCAAGGAGAGAGAATTGCCACAGAATCTCTATTCGCCAAAGCAAAGAGAGTATCTCATTAATGTATGATTAATAGCCATTTGTGAAGCAATTAATTAGTCATTTCGACAGTAAACGTAACCAATATACATGCTTTTGCCAGGCTACAGGTTTGCTTTAAAAAAGTAGAAAAAAAAGAAAAAAGAAAAAAAAGAAAAAGGTCTCTTCTCATACCCAACCCTCTAGAAAGGAGCAAAGAAAAAAAAAAAGGAAGGGGCTTTGCATATTCTGGTCTTGTCTGATTTCATCTGGTGTGTCTTTAAGAACAACATCACTGGAATGGAAGCTCTCTAACATGATTGATGGCTTCTCCTGCTATCTGCAAGTTGAAAATTCAGAAAATGGGTATTTTTTCATAGGCCTCGCTGCTTATTGGTACAAGAGTTATTTCCACTTTGCTGCAGAATTGATTTGCAACACCGGCATATGAGTCTGTATATTTTTCTCACCAGCCCGTCATGAAGTATCACTCAGCAAGCCTTCGGTGGCATGATGGATTGTGGAAATGAGAGCCTCGCGACTTCGTTTGCCATCAAAGACCGGGATAATTGTCATTAACTTTTGCAAGTAGTGGAGCATCTGCAACCTTGCTCTGGATGTCTGCATTCTGCAAAGCATATTACACAGCAGATGTACAAAGCACATACCACCATGCTAATTTAATTTCATTCCAAGCAGGAAGACAGACACCTTCCTTCAGAGCAAGCTGTCTTACTCCTTGAGTAAAAGAGCCTAAAGGCAGGCTTCTGGGTTGCATGGTAAGTTGCTCTGATTCACAAGGTGATGGTAGATTGCTTACTTTTCCTGGGCTTCAATTAGTCCTTCTGGAAAACAGGTACTTATGAACCCTGCCACAGGCTTGTTTATGTTTTGTTTGGGGTTTTGTTGTTTGGTGGGGTTTTTTCACTATTTTTGGGGAGGTTTGTTTGGTTGGTTTTTTTTTAGTATAGCCAATTATAGAAAATTTACTGAATTTCACAAATATCACTGGAACCAATACAGTTCTTGTTACTCTACAACAAGAACCATCACTCCATTTTAATTCTGTACTGACAATTCTTTGTTGGTCTTATCCAGGTATCACCAACTTCAGCAGGCATTACAGCAATGCACTAAAACTCCTGCCCCTGCATAGGACAACCCCAAAATTCACACCATGTGTCTGAAGGCATTGTCCAAATGCTTCTTGAACATTGTCAGGCTTGGAGCCATGACTACCTCCCTGGGGAGCCTGTTCCAGTGCTCCACCACCCTCTGGGTGAAGAACCTTTTCGTAATATCCAACCTAAACCTCCCCTGGCACATCTTCCTGCCATTCCCTTGGCTCCTGTTGTTGGTCACCAGAGAGAAGAGATCAGTGCCTGCCCCTCCTCCTCCCCTTGTGAGGAAGCTGTAGACTGCGATGAGCTCTGCCCTCAGTCTCCTCTTCTCCAGACTGAACAAACCAAGTGACTTTAGCCGCTCCTTACACAGCTTCCCCTCTAAACCCTTCACCAACTTCATGGCCCTCTTCTGGACACTCTCTAGTAGCTTTATATCCTTAATGTACTGTGGTGCCCAAAACTGCACGCAGCACTCGGGGTGAGGCCGACCATTCTGTGATTCTGTGACAATCCCCTCCCTCGACCAGCTGCAATGCAGTGCTTGATGCACCCCAGGGCACGGCTGGCCCTCTTGGCTGCCAGGGCACGCTGTTGGCTCACGTTCAACTTGCTGTAGGCCAGAACCCCCAGCTCCCTCTCTGTGGGGCTGCTCTCCAGCCTGTCGTTCCCCAGTCTGTCCGTACATCCAGGGTTGCTGTGCCCCAGGTGCAAAATCCAGCACTTGCCCTTGTTAAACTCCATACGGTTGGTGATTGCCCAGCTCTCCAGTCTGCCCAGATCCCTCTGCAGGGCTTCTCTGCCCTTGAGAGTGTCAACAGCTCCTCCCAATTTTGTGTCATCAGCAAACCTCATTAGTATTCCTTCCAGTCCTGCATCCAGGTCATTTACAAAGAGATTAAAGAGTACCGGCCCCAAGATGGATCCCTGCGGAACCCCACTAGTGACTGGCNTTTCAATAACTCACAGAATAATCTCCACAATTTTGCCAGGCACAGAAGTGAGACTGACACACCTGTAGTTACCAGGGTCATCCCTGTTGCCCTTCCTTGAAGACTGGGACAACGTTTGCCAGCTTCCAGTCAGCTGGGACCTCTCCAGATTCCCAAAAGCATTGAAAAACCATTGGGAGAGCTCTTGCTATGACATCAGCCAGCTCTTTAAGTACCCTCAGATGAATCCCATCAGGCCCCATTGACTTACAGGGATCCAGCTGGAGCAGCAAGTCCCACATTAGTTCAGGGTTGATTGGGAGTGTATCATTCCCACGGTCACGGTTCTCTATCCCAGGGCTCTGGGGGTCCCTGAGCCCATCATCAGTGTTGAAGACCAAGGCAAAGAAAGCATTAAATGTCTCTGCTTTGTCTATGTCCCTGTTTGTGAGGTGACCATGCTCATCAAGTAACAGACCAATGTTATTTCTGGCCTGCCTTAACAGAACAAAGTTAAGATATTATTCCTTTCTTGTTATCTCTTCCACTACCTTGGGATGTGCTTAGGTACAAATATAAAGACCAGGTCTCATATTTCTCATGCTCGCAATACTTTCAAGCAGTACCTTTTCCTCTGCAGCAAATCTGCCTGATGACCGACTTGGCATAGCTCAGAAGTTCCTACCCTTAAGTGCACCTCTAAGAAACTGCACAACACACAAGAAATATTTTAAGTGGTAAAATGATATCCCATTACACTGATCACAATGAAATGTTATTTCTATTAGTATTATTATTTTCAAAATTATTTTATTCTAGACTTCCACACTAAAATTCAAAACTAGTGCTCCTGTGCCTAAGCTCAAAATTAAAACTATGTGGGGGTCTGTGACATCTATGTCCTGTAAACCCTTCTGCACTAATGTCCATTGCAATTACAGAGGACTGCCTTGTTATTTCTAAACCTTTAGTGACAACAGAATCACAGGTGGAAAGTACAAATGGCCAAAGCACTGCTGCTGGAACTACCCTCACAAGCAAGTATCTTCTCTTCTTGAAACAGAGGCTTGTAAGTCAAGATCCTGTTCAGTCCTCTTACTTCAGCTGTTCATGCCAGTTAAAGTGCCAATATCAGAAATATAGATTTTCACCCCTAAGGAAGAGGTCACATTAATATGTATCCTGTTCATTGGACGTGACTCTGCACCAGTAATGCTTGCATTTTTGGGCCATCTGAGGAAGAAATGTGGGATTCATAGAGGTTAACAAGCCATTCACCTTCAGAGGCAGTTTCTTCAGGTTAAGACGGAGTCATTTAAAGCAGCATGTGCCTTTCCATTGATTTTAGTGGGAGAGAAGAAAGAGGACTCTTAGGGTACCTTACTTTTACCCATGTTTTTTGTATCAGGCTTATGGCCCTTGAGACCATTAGCCTGACACCTTTGACCAGCAAATTTTAAGTATGCATACCCACCTGTCACTTCAGTCAGCCCAAGAGGTGAAGGAAAACTCTTTTTCTCTATCACCAGTACTAGTGCATCAGGCTTAAATATCCCTTTACTCTTGCATAAGGATGTATTAAGTAAAAATACCCAAATCTCACACAAAGCAAATGATGCTTCAGGAGAAAAAGCTGGGAGAGGAGAGGAAGCCATTTGCCATTTCAACAGTAGTTGCAGAGCCTCAGGGAACTCCACTGTAGTGGGAGGAGGAGAAGGCTTCAAAAAGTGAATTGTCAGTGACAGTAAGAGTGTACATGAGATGCTGGAGCACACGTGAAGACATCTGAGATGGACTCAAAGCTGGTTAACAAAGAGATTTGAACCTGAACTCCTGCATCTGCCTGATACTTACACAGTAACTTGGTGGTTTTATTTAAGATGTTGCTGTAGCTGAGAATGGAGTCTCTTGTATCTTTCAAGTGCTAACACTATATAAATGGAATAGCATTATAAAAACAACAGACAGATATCTGGACCTTTGCATATTAATGATGTGTTAACATTCTGGAATGGCCCAGAACTCTTAATGAGCATGGTTGCCCATGCCAAAGCATACAGCAGAGTAGATACACAAGTACATTGAAAAGCAACTAGGACCTGCTTGCTCCTGTCCAGTGTAGTGGAGTCAATCCACAAACACAGAGTCAAAATATTTTTTTTAATTTCATCATTCACAATCTGTGAATTTCCAATTTTTCTGACTCTCTCTCCATGATGACATGCAGCATAACTGTCTTCAATGGACTGCAAATTAACCACAGTGGGTAGGACAGTTTAAGACCTACATTCAATATGAGAAAGACTGACGAGAAATGCAAGGCTATCAGCTGATGTGAATAAACAGGTACCAAAAAGGAGTCTGAGCAGTCAAAACAGCTCTGGATATTGCTTAAGGCTGTAGACAGGAACACAGAACACCAGCTGAATACAATAACTTAGAGGTTATTCCACCTATGTCTAGAGAAACAAGCAGACAGATCAATGCTCTGGCTACAAGTGACCTTTTTGGCTATTTAAACACATACTTCTATTAGCATTTGTGTACCAATAGTTTTTTTGAAAGAAAAATATTTGTAATTTAAGTGACACAGAACTTTTGCATCTTTCTCTTATCTTGTTATCCTCTGCAGCATTTAGACTGCTTTTGCATTGTCATTAAAAGATCATTACCCCAAATAAACTCCATTTGACAGACCTTTGGAGATGAAGCCCCAAACTCATTTCCACAGCTCTGATTCACCTCTCCACTGCAGGAATCTCCCCCAGTTTACAAATACTGAGGAAGGGACACTCTTGGGGTAGTTTCATCCATACTGGGCACAGGAACTGCAAAAAGGGCTGCCTTCATAGCAAGGCAACCGTTGCCCCGCACAGGCACAGGCAGCATAACTAAGCTGAATTGCACTTAGTCAGTAGCAATGTTCAGCTCAAAAACGTGCTACAACAACAGAGCAAGGGAGAAAAATAAGTTTTTTGTTTCACAGTCCACTCATTAAGAAAATACTATTTTCTTCATCAGGACCAAGTTCTGTGCAGTCTGACACAACAACAAAAAAAAATCAAGCCGTCCACCAAAGCCATCTTTTTGGCTGTATCCTCTATACTGTTCAAATGCATTAACTGATATTAATCTTAAAAGAACATTTGTTCAGAAACTATCACACACAAAAAACCCCATCTTATCAAAAACATTTCTATGAGGTCAGTCATACAGAAAAAATCCCTCCTACCAACATCAGGACCTTTTTTAGGACATTTAAAGCACTTGCAAGACCCATTAATTGTATTTTAGCTGTGTCCCCAGCCCATCCTGAAACTCTGACCATGCCCAATAAGCTTCCCAGTATAAGCCAAAGAAAACCCTCCTAAACAGGAATAAAAACCTGGCAGCCTTAGATTGCATGCATCATCACAGCATCAGCAGCTGCTTCCTCGTTCAGATGCAAAACAGTAAATCTAGAAGGGCTGCTGCACACATATCATGTGGTTGGGAGGAAGCTGGAAAGAACAGAAGACTTGGCATGAAAAATGAGATGCTGACCAGCAGAAAGTTACTGTCCACCTAAGAAAGCTTCAGCAGTGTACTGACTGCTTTCCTTTTTGAGGAATTTAGTAATGCCTGAGCAGCTCAGCCCACATTAGCCATTCTGTTTGTACTAAAACCTGTCAACAATCACAATCCAACACAGCCCCAACCATGCGGCACATTCATTCTCAGTTAGTAGGTTTACAGAAGCATTTTGACGTAACAGAAGTGGCTGTCAGACTACCCAAAAAGTTTCCTGCAGGTGCTTTTACCTGTAAAAGTTTAAAAGGTAAGGCTTTTACTCAAGGAAAGTTGTACCCCCTTTGTACCCCAAAATCTGGCGCAAGACCATACACCACTTGAGATA
>VZTV01066686.1:1673-26120 GCA_013400875.1 Anhinga rufa
CCTCCCAGGCAATTTACTATCCTTGTCATTGATTTTTATCACCTAATGTGCCCCTATGAAGAATTACTTTTTGAATGATAAATCAGCTTCCTCATTTAAACAATTGTATGCCTCACCTTAATGTGAAAATAGCCACTGAAATAAAAAAATATAGTAAGTATAAACATTAATCACTGACCAGTGGAACCCTTGTGATTTTGAAAGGAGTACCAGGTTTTCTTTTATTATAGAGGGGATAACTGTAGTAGAAATAAATTATGAACCCTCTCTTTTATTACACTGTAACTGTTAAGAAAGAAATTACAGTGGCAAATTATAATCAGCAAGCTGGAGGGAAAAAATATAAAGAAAAGAAAGGAAAGAACTGCTCAGTAAAGGAAACTTGTAATTGTTATCCAGTGTTGTCTGCAAATAGATAGCCTGTAATATGTTCACCCTCCTCATTTCAGAGGTGTTATGGTCTGGGTGTTTAAGAGGTGTTTTTAGGAAGACTGCAGTGATAATGAGTAATAGACTAACCTTTTCTAATAATCCTTCTTCATCCTTCATCTTTCTATATCACTTTTCCCACACATGGCCCTCTATAATTATCTGAAAATCCCTCTTTTTTCCTGTTGTAGGCCCTGAAGAGAAGTATGCACTACCAGGTATTGAATGAGAGCATGTGCTGTATTATTTGTCACTTTTTTTTTAAATTTTATTTTTATTTTTTAATTATGGTGTCCAAAGGAAGATAGGTATTTCCATAGAAGAAGAGTTAGCAGTATTATTTAGTATTTATTTTTTCCTTGCTTACGTGACTAAGTATCTTAGATAAAGTTTTCTGGTTTGGGTAGTAGTTAAGTATACATATCAGCCCTGGCATTCTTGTGGTGAAAATGTCCAGGGAAAGCCAAATGAAAGCTCTGAATCCAAGCAACCACTTATTGTTTTTAGATGAAACAGGTGTGTGAAAAGACTTACTGTAAGTGCTCATTCAGCATGGGTCTCACTTGGAGAATATTTTAGAACCAAAACTTGTTAAAGAAGAACTTTTTTTTCTTGGTTCAGAAGTAAAATGTAGCCTGTAAAAAGTTCTTAATTCATTGCTCTTCAACTCATTTTAAGCTGTGCTTTACAGATTTTGGAAAAAAAAATGTTTCTGGACGATTAATGATAGTCCAGAATCTCCTGTGAAAAAAAAAAAAAGGAGAGGGGGTGGGTCCATAAACTAAAAAATACACTATTTTAGCTGAGCTCTGACAAACATATGTTAAAGCTACCACTGCTAATTCTCATCATTTTATCATGCATCTGATAATGCTTGATATTTTTCTCAAAGCTGCCTTTCCTGGAGTCTCATGAATACAAGGCAGTATGAGATTGACTAATTTTTTCCTCCAGTAATTTCCTGGTTTTTCAGCTGGCCTTTGCCTTGCGTATATTATAAAATAATAGATCTATCATGTTGGTATTCTTAAATCAATAGGTATTCCATACAGATTTAAAAAAAATGCTGGTTTGTGATGCAGTCTCACTCTTTTGGTCACCTGAATGTATGATCTCTGATCCACTGGGGGTTGGTCACACACCAAGGGTTAATATTTAGTCAATTTCATGGATAACATATTTGTAAGAATCCACTTTCCCAAGAGAAAACTGTAAGGAAAACACTGATCTAGTTTTCCTTTTGCTCCTGTCTGAAAGATAGAAGAGGGAAGGAAATGGATGAAGGCCTTAGAAACTCTCACCACAGGAATAAAAAATTAATGTAGTGAAGAGTTCGGAAGAGAAATTTTGCAGAGGCTGTAACAATTGCGTAGAAGTAGAAGGCTTTATTTTGTCACTAGAAAGGAAAACATTTCTGAAGCATACCGACTTGTCTCTAGAACATACATCAGTTCTTGAAATAGCTTGTCGCTGAACACTTTTTTTTAAGTCATATTACTCAAAATTTACTTTAGAAGTTTATTTCAGTAGCTCTTTCAGACAACATGGTTGTATTAGATGGTAGAATATCTATGTATGTTAGTCCTAAAATGTCAGCGCTACTAGTAGAAATAGTTGTTTGGGGTGTGAAAATGGTGATAGTGTAACAGTGACAACTTCAGAGCTCTCTAATGTGAAACTAAGTCTTTTAACTGCTAATCTCTTGAATCAGTATGTGTTGCATTGATTTATTCTATTCTAGAGTAACTCAAGAGTGTGGCCATGCACATCAGTCCCTCCTCATCACCACTCCTCTCACTCTCCATATGTTATATAGAGAATGAAGCACATTTAAAATGTTTCATTTCTAGTCCATAGAACACTTTGTCACTGTATTCTCTTAACAGCTCTGCTTTTCTTGGTCTGAAGAACTGCATTTTTCATTTGTTTCCTTGACAGGAAAAGTAATACAATGCTTTTCCAAAATGAACAATTAGAACCACACTTCAGTCCTTTGAACTAGCACATAAAGGTTTGTGGTTGAGTTGCATATATATATTCCTCTTGTTTGCAAGTACTTACAGGGTCTTCTTGGCATTCTGAAGCTTGAAGCTTTGTATTATATTGCATGTATCATCCTGCAGAAGAGACTTTGAGTCACGTATGGCTTTTTATGTATCCAAGTCCAAGGTCATCCAGAATTTCTATTATTTTTCTTCTAGTATAGTGCAATTCCGTATCAAAAACTGCAGGGAAAACTTACCATAATCCTATTTAAAATTATCCCATGAACAATTGAAAGCCATTCATTTGAGACAAAATATTAAAAGCTAAACAAAACCGCAAACTAAATCCCCAGATCTTTACTTATGGCTATGTAGCTTTAGTTAAACTCTGCTCTTCATCTGCATTCTCTTTTATGGGACAAAAAGTAAAAGCCACTTGCTAGGTGAAAGAAAAATATGTGAGCTACTCTAAGAGTAAGTCAGAGTAGCACAGTTTCTCAAATATGTTGCCTTTTCTTTACACTGTATTAAATCTGAGAGAACTCAGATTTCAAGTTTGAGAATGTGTAGGAAAATTATGTCTGTCCTGCCTTTAACAGTTAAAAAAATTGTAGGACATCTTGAGTGGTCCATAGCACCAAATAAACTGAGCGAGTAGTGATAATACATGTGACAATACACTTTCAGAGTTTGACCCTTCTATGTACAGGCAAAGGTGCAAAATCTTTCACCTCCAAGTCCCATGCTTCATTTTTAGCTAAGCCTGATTGCAATTTTACTGATTTTTTTGTGTGTGTGTGTGTTTTCTAATAAAGTGTTCTGTCAACCAGTGCAATGACACAGGACAGCTAAAACACAGAATATTTAAGCTGTGACTGGGCAGGATAAATATAATAAAAACAAGTATAATAGAACAAAAACAAGTTAGGGAGTAACTACAAGTGCTCTTATGCCTGCAAATCTGAGAGGGCAGTACCCCTAAGGAGGGGAGCAATGACAGGCAGCTGGAGACAGGCTGAGGACAGAAACTTCTTGACTCTGCTTAGCTGAAACTAAAACAACGTGTCTGATTATAGCTACTGCACTTCACCTGCTCTGAAATGTTTTTTGTGTTGGTGTCTTCAGCTGACAACTTTGCAGAACTACTGCCGTAGCTGTGCTGCCCCCAGAAATGGCTTCTGGGACCATGAAATTTCCCTGCAGGAGAAGGGCAGCTTGTTGAACCTTTAAACTGACACACTGGTAAATTCCCTGTTAAGGACACATTTTTTTTTAGTCTATACCGTTTATGCAACATAATGAAATCATTAAATATGAGTAAATTCCTTACTTGCAGCTATTATTTATAAGGTTTAAATTCTGCCTTTTACCCACTAGCCATGCCAAGGCTGACAGGATTCCCAAGAGCACCCAAATGAGGGTAATTTGAAAAATAATAGCATAACTGTAAATATGTAGGAAATATTTCCTTCTTTTTGACCTATATCTATGTTTGCACATGTTGTTATGTGCTTTAGAGAAATCTTGAAGCTTCTGTATTTTTTTTCTGTCTGGGAGCAGAAAGAGATTTCCAGAGCTCATCTCAAATTAAGATGCGTTTGAAATTGCATCTCAAAGTGCATACCTATTGAATTGGTGGTGGATTAGGAATTACCTATGCCATCTGAATGCTCCTTCAGTCTGAGAAAGTTGTAGGCTGATTTTTTCAGTCTTGTGATCCTGAAGTTTTCCAGTGAACTCAATAATAATAAGTATACTTGCTAAGCCATTCTGATGCTAGGAAACTTAAAAATTAGCATGTAGGAACCTATCCTAAGGATCTTGTTTTCAAGCACGTGGGCTTTACTAGATATCCTTTTGAGAACTTTAAAATCTAAGTTTCTAAAGGCTGTATTTCTCATGTATAAAACATGTTTGTGTTCACATGTAGTTCACATGTGATAAAACTTATAGGTAGATAATGTAGCCTTAAATACATTAAGAAACATTGGACCCCAAGCAGCCCAGATTATTTCATGGGAATTTTTATTCTGTGATGTACTGTTCAACATTTATTATTATATCTTATTTTCATTTTTAAGTTTCCACAACAGTGCTGCTATCAGTGTATACAGGGAGTTGGTGCAAAGTCAGATATTCAGTTTTAAGGAGAAAGGGTTTATTTTTGTTTGTTTGTTTGTTTGTTTTAAGTAAGTCATGCTGTGGCCCTGTGGAATGTTTCTAGTCACAGGTACCTCATCTATTTGAGAAAGTAAAGTTGAATGTTTTGCTTGGCGTTAATAAGGTTTGTCTAGGCAGGTCCATCTGCTCTGCTCACTACAGTTAGCCTCAGAGATTTTTTGGCTGTGCCATCCTCATCCCCATGGAGGTGCCCAATCCCCAGGGCTGGGGCTGGCCTGGCTACCCCCTGACTCCCTGGTCTGTGCTGCACCCTGACACAGGGGACAAGGAACTGACTGTTGTGCAAAAAGAGCTGAATTAAGTGGTAATTTGTAATTTATGGGGGAAGAATTCCTTTGTACAGCAAATCATACCTATTTCACACAAACTCATTTTTTGGACCAACGCATACTCTCATAGATCTATTGTGCCCCATTGTGGATGGCAATACCACAATGGTAAAGAAAATACATTTAGGAAGTTTTCTTCTGAGGATGACATGCCTATGTACAGTGACATGCAGAAGAAGACAGGAAAATATTTTTTGAAAGAGTAGTACATTTCCATGTTTTTACTGGGGATAAAGAAACAAATATACCATTTTTGGCCAACAGGTGAGAGATCAACAGACAACAAACTTAGAGCATGTTTCAAATGTGTTTTCATAGATAATGAATATATGTTGAAACTGAACACTTTTTACTTTTTTTAATGGTGTTACTTGCATTTTATCTATCTTGGTTCTCACTAGAAGAAAGTAATGTATAAAGGTATTTAAAAAGTTAAGAAAACTCTGAATTTCAGCAATAAACATGTTTTTAAATGGCTAGTCTTTTCCTACCAAGGACATCCCCATTTAAATGGGACTTTATAGCTTTGCTCGAGACTCTTGTGTTTTTATAAGCAGTGATTTAATATACTGTCACCTTGTTTGCAAGAGTGTAGAAGAATTTACTTTCATTTCTGATCTTATTTTGCTCTTGGACTAATTCCTTTCAGATCATGTGTTTGATACATTTTTGTAGAACCAGAAGAAAATATTGGGGGAGAAAGGCAGTGCTGAACCAGCTTCTACTCCTACAGGCATAAAAGTCAAAAGCTTTTGACCCCTCAGCCAAAGGTAAGTATACCATTAACTTGATACCTACTGAAATCTGTCAACTGATTTTGGTGGATGTTGAGCATCCTGCCATCAGGTCTCCAGTGTTCTCAAGACCTGGCAAAATAAGAAGATAAAGGAATGGTTGTCTGAAGAAGAAAGTCATCAACCAACAACAAAAGAGTGTGATTTGATCCATTCAGGAAAGAAGGGCAAATATAGACAAACTTTGGCTTTGAAGGTTGTGACTGACCTCAACAGAACTAAGCTAGAGTAAACCATGCACACAATAAGCAGATGAGTTAAAAAGCACTAACAGTGTAGAAATTCCACAGTATCAGGCATAGCAATTGTTTAGATGTGCACACTGACATCTGCCACTGTGCATATTTGTTTTGCACTGGCTCCTGTTGTGCTGTTTCATGCATACTTTGTATGGGGCCAGGAGGGAACAGAGTAGACAAACCACTTCTGATGTCGGTCGTCCTTCTCCTGGCAACTTCTTGGAATTACTGAAGGATGCAATGTTTCTTCATTTTACATTCCACTCCCCAACTGCCTTGTGCATATTTGTACTGCGCTTTCCCCAGTGACAAAATGCTGAATAGCTCCAAACATACATTTCCTTGTATTTTTTGACTGTGGATTTTTGGCTTCCAACAATACATGGTAATTTCAGCCAAGAAGGAAAATAATATCCTTTAGATGTGATGTTCCACTAGTAAAGAGTCAATTTTCTTTATCCAGCTGCAAATTGTTTTGGACTGTGAATTATGCAGATTGTGCAATAAAGGCATATAACACTCATGTCACATGTCCCTAGAAAATAGATCTATTTTATAGGGATATAACTCAGTTTGAATGTGGTCCTTGGTATTCTTCACTGGTCCCTACAAATTCATTAGTATTTAAATTTATGTTAATTTCATCAAGGTGTGAAAAGATTTTTTTTGCATATACATGAACTAACGAAATTACTATTCAACCAGCTATTTTCCTTTTTTTTACCCAGGAGAAGCTTGTTGTGTGTTAACAGAAAGAGAAAAGGGGAGATTAAAAAGCCCATTTCTGAAAACTCATGAACTGTAGCCATTGAACCTGTTTTAAAGGAGCTATCCAGTGTTCTCTTTCCTGGTCCGAGAGAAAATTTTGAATGGTATCTCCATGGCATGTTCCAGAACATGTATACATGATGGAGAACTATCAGCACATGTGTATTAATCTATAAGGTTACCATCCTGAGACATTTCAGTGTTACACAATAACTATGCACGTTCTGTAGAAAGCCATTTGTGCTGGTGGAATGTATAAATGTTTATTTGTAAGTATTTATTCACATTTAAATATGAAATTACATTTCAGAGTTGAATAAATAGTGGATCTCAAATTTTTAAAGGTCCATATTTTCTTCAGAAGTGACAATGCAAATTAAAACTTTTGCAGGAAGCAGCTCATACCTTTAATCAGGAAACAACTATGATTGTCTGTTAAAACTACCGTCAATTCAAAATAAACTTAGGAAACAGTTTTTAAGAGGCCAGATTTAACTTTTGTTACTCCCATTGAATGTTGTCTTCTATTTAATTCCATTTCTGGAATAAGGTACTCTTTCAGCTGAGCCAAAATAATTAATCATCTTTATATATGGAATTAGTATTTATGAACTATAGCCTTTTATTGACTGAATGAAAACAAAAGGAAATTCATTGCATTTCCAAAGACCTTTTAAGTGGCTCAACAAAGCACATAATACAGGCCTTGTCTTACATGTCTGTGATGATACAGTTTAATAGTGTTATAAGTCTATGGTGGTGTGTAGTTGTCATGATGGTAGATTGTGCTGGTCTGTATAGATTTACTGTCATTCTTTAGGCTTTTCATACATGACAGAGGTTGTCTGAAGCACAGCAGGAACATGAAGCTTGCAGGGGTTAAGTGTTACTTGCCTCCTGGCTCGCTACATAGTCCTCTCTGCACACATACAGAGATGAGGTGCAGGGTACATCCGTCACTGGGTCGATGACATGATGGATTACTCATGTCATTGTCAGTACAGTCAAAATCACTCTGCCGCCGATAAGGTGGTCCCTTTTCTTTACTCTGGTTGAGTAAAGCTATTTTTCCCTCTGGTTTTAAAACTGTAGCTCTCACAAACATCCCTTAAATCAAAGATAGAAAAGACTATTTTTAATTTTACATAGTAGCTTTGGGTCATAGGAGACAAATTCATTTGAAAATTACTTTCAAAATGGACAGATGCATATTAAATATTTTACATCACTTGATTTCTTCTGATCTTGAAAATAAAATACTTTAGGAGGGACACAGAATGTTTTCCTGAACTCATTCTTCCTCGTGATTTATCAGAGACAGGCTCAGGTTTGAATTGCTAGTATTGCTTCCTGAATTTTCTTCTCTGTAGGGTACATGAGAAAAGAAACAGCTATCTTTGTAGTAGCACTGGAAGAGAATAAAGCACTGGAAAACGGCAGAGCTTTGGAAATGTTTGGAAGGGAGCTTTGCAAGAGCTGGGTGGTGCCAATAGAAAATTCAACAGGGGCCCTAATGCTGCTTGGCTCTGAGCTAGTCACAAACTCTTCTGTGTGTAGTGCTTGATGTTGCAGCCTTTCTCCTGTGCCAGCTGGTTCTGTGAAACTTAAAGGGAATGAGCTGGGGAAGAGACAGCAAATACAGCTCAGGAAGGGGTACTGAAATCTCAGCTGCAGAAGAGGAGTGCTGAGCGCAGCATCTATTTTCCTGGAAAACTGCTGTCACTGAGGATTCTGTGACAGTTATTGTCACAGCCTTCCCTGACACAAAGTTTTGCTCCATAATGCCTTTCCCACCCTATCCCCGCAAGCCTAAAGGTGGGATTAAGACTTGAGCTTGCTCTTTACTAAAGTTGTGTAAGAGATACAGATGATCCACAAACAGGCAAACATGCTTGGCAGACAAGTGTGAAAGAGCCTTGCTGGGCCTCTGTTACTGCACGAGCACCACTTCTGTCCCATAATGGATATTATAAGGCTTTTGTGGCACACAGGGGTGCTGTTCCGTGCACAATGGCATGGTGACAACTCAGCCTAATTGTTTCTTATATTCTGATCCTGAAGTCAGAAGTTTCACTGGAGAAATTGTACTTGGAGAAGGAAACTGTAGTCACTGTCTGGTTACTGGGTATAGAAGAGAGTTGGGGTGAAGCATATGCAGGCATATATGTAACTGCAATATTTTTTTTTATTATTCAAGCCCTTTTGCAGCCTGTGCTCTTAACCTGAAATATATAGCAAAGTTTCCATCCCACTGTAGATTCCGTTTTATTTATACTTTCATTCCATTATGTGTGCATCTACACGCACACACAAAGTGTAGACAATGTGCTGTCTGTATATATCATCTTTGCAAATAATCATAGAGAGTACAAAAATTTACTAAATTATTTCTATCTTAAAACCAGAAATTCTTTCAAAAACACCTAATCACATTCATCTATGGCAAGGAAAATTTTTCTACAGAAGCTACATGGCAGCTGACTGACTTAAAGAAAAAAACAACTGAAAGCTTATGTATACATATCAAGAGCATAAAAGATACATACTCTCCCATACTTACACACCCACGTATGCTGATACATCTAAATAGCTTTGTTTTGAAGTTTTAATCAGATTTAAATGGAAAGTTATTGAAGAGAACTGTGTGGTCTGAATTTTAATCCCTAAACCCACCGGCTTCTTTTTTATTGCATGTGGTGTGGCCTTGAATTGCAGAATGTTTTAAACATACATAATGAGCTCAATGTCAAACTGTTGAGCCTTTTGTCTTTAACAATAAGCACTTAGCTCAACTAAATGAATAGAAATTGCTTTAGTGAATTACAAAAGCCAAGGTTTTACAGTGCACTAATACTGTCATTAATTAATGTAGACTGTCATATTTTACAAATATATGGGATTAAAACCAAATGCTAAAAAAATGTAATGTACATCAGTAAATAGCCCAAATTTCAACAGTCACAGATGCTGGATAAAAGTACTTCTTCCACCGTAATATTTTTTTCTGATTCGTTTGCATTTATATAGACTACATTTAGAACATATACGGTACTGGTTGAATGGCAAGAATCTGAAAGAAATAATGTAAACAGTATGTGTAATTTCTCTAACTTGGAAAGATATTAGATCTTCAATTCATAACAGACACGCTTTCCTATCGTATTTCCTAAAGGGTGTTTGTAATAGGATAACTTTTCTAATGTTAGAAAATAAGAGAACTTATTTCCTTCCCCCAAAACCAGCGACAATATTTAGAAATTTACAGTGAATGGCAATTCATCCTTTAGCAATCCCTTCAACCTAGTACTAGAGTTGCTGCCAGAGATCTGAATGCTTTTGCCTAAATCTCTGTAATCCAATAAGCTTTTGTGTTTAGCAGCTTGTTTTGAAACTTGTATAGCACCCCAGCCTGTGTCTCCGTATGTTCGTTTGCAGGCAGGTGAGTGCCCGAGGGCCTGATTATTATTCAAGCCAGGAGGCCTTCACAGCCCCAACCAGAATGTAATTTGTAATTAACTGTCATTTACTTCTGTCTGCACTGACTTGTTGTTCAAAAGACTATGTATCTGGGCTGGTCACTAGCTTCTCTTTGTTGTGGATATGATGTCTCTCAGATCTAGTTGTATTCATAATGTTTAGAAAACCAAATACTTGCACTCTTGAAACCAAAGTGGGAAGGGGATTTCATTGATTTTTTCCTAAATAAATCAGGTATATCCAAGTATGAATACTTAGGTACGTGAAATGAAATATTTGATGCTCTGTGATGAGCTTCCGAGCAGAATAGTTAAGTTCATGTGAGACATATTTAATTGAACTCCATTAGGGATAGAGCCTTCATGATTTGAACTTATTATAGTTGAGATCTGTAAAATGAAAGAGCATATTTAAGTTGTGGGAATTTTTCTTAACCCATTTTAAACATTGCAACTGTATTTTCTCACTGAAGCGGGGCCACTAATGTATTCTGTGAATGTACCCATATCATGAATTTGTAATTGTCCCCATGGTAATCTTTTGTTAGCCAAAATAAACAATAGAATAACATAATATCCACATTTATTTCTTTAAGAATTGTGCTTTGAATTATTATTGACATAATTTGAATTCACAAACAGTAAAAAAAAATAATAAAAATCCTTTCCTGTTTAAACTCTGCTTCATGCACTTGTCTGTGAGAAAACGCGCATTATATCACTCTACAATAAGTATCCACACACAAAGCCACTTTAAAAATAGGTTAAACTTATCTAATTCCAACCGTTAGCTCAGCCTAAAAACACTATGCTGCTATTTTGCCAGAGCAGAACTTTCGGCCCACTTCATCTCTTTTGTCACAGCTGCTGCCGCCGCTGTTGTTGTGGCTGTTGGTGTTTTCTTCTTCCACCTTCACAGGTGCCATTGCTGCACCTCGCCTGCAGCCCTACCAGTGGGGGACAACCTGGGCAGGGGTACCGGGAGACCGCTGCAGCTGATCCGAAGCCCCCGCCTGTGCCTCTGCGTACGCACCTATGTGTAAAAGGAAAACCTCCCTCTGGTTCAGCACAGCTCTTGGCCTGCTCCGTATTTCCTAGCACTATCATGTCAGATTGCATATTCTGGGCAGTATATACTGGTCAAGGGGATGCATAAAAAGGCTCAATGGCATTCTTTTGTCGTGCTTAAAAGTGGGGGGGGGGGCGGTGGTGGAGAGAAAAGAAAGAGAAGAAAGAGCAGTGTCTATAGGAACAGCTTTGCCCCCACGGTGATTTGCATAAAGTTGGATTAAACAATGCTTGAAGCCCCAAAAGGCTGATTACTTACACTGGGCCTTATTAATTATTTCCTCCTTTATTTGAAACAATTAAGGGGAGAAAACAAACATTGTGTCACTATCTCTTTAAGATTGGGAGCAGTAGAAGCATAAGACCCCAAAGAAAGCCTGCTTTTTGTGGAGTGTTTTCTGTTCTCACCAGCCACGTCGGGGCTAGCAATTCCCATGTGTTATCAAAAGAGACAAGAAGCAGCAGGCTTTAGCACCTAGCTGAGCGGGATTGCTACATGCCACTCTAAGTGCGATTAAGCTTCCTTTAGTGCACCAGTGACATCACTGATGGCTCAAAGCTGCAGCTACTCAAGAGTATTAGAATGCATTTCATGCTTGGCTTACTCAAAACTGCAGAGCTAAAATTTACACCTTATTTGATGTTCTTCTCCCTGCTGTTAATTGGTAAAGGGATCTCTGACCCTTTTGATCTCTGCTACAATCCTCTAAATGCCCAGGTCTGCTAAACTGTTCAGCAGGAGATGCTCAGCAGTTGCCCAGAAATGTGAAGTCTTTTTTTGGCTTTCTTGCCTTTGGTTTACATCCAAGTTGCACAGAAATAAGAGATGACAGTTGTTATAGATATGCTGGTTTAATTACTTGTCAGCTTATAGCTGATATCTCGGCTAGCCAACGTGGAAGCTTAACTTTCTTCTAGTAGCTTAAAGCATGACCAACTGCTAGTGCTTTAGTATTTAGCCATAAAACTCTGGATACATTTAAGATAAAAAAAAAAATAGAGGAACAGCCTTTTTGATTTACTTGCAAAAGTGATCATCTTTTGGTGCTCTTGATTTCATGTAGACTTTAGGTAATGTAAAATTATTTGATTGTATTGATATCTAAACGGATATTGGGCTTGTTTTAATTCCAATTTAAAGGGAATACCGAATACACTTTTCCCCTGCTACCTTTGAAATGAGAGACTTAAAATCTTTATGAAAATAAAGGAGAGGTGTATTGTGTTGACTCAACTACAAATATTACTATATAAAGTTTTACCAGCTTTCCTTGAAGAGGGATCCCTTCGAAAGGAGCCTAGTGCATATAATCTTAATGTATATGTGATTAAAAGCGATTAGCATGCTCACACCTCTGCATATGGCTGAATTAATTGCACAGAATACTGTGAATTTTAATGGAGGTGAGAGTAGCCATTAAGTACCTTTGAAGAATTTGCTTAGTGAAGAACAAATGAGGAATGCTGTAATAATTGTTGCCTATAGGTGAAGGCTGGCTAAAATGTGACCCCACAGTTGAGACACCATACTCACCCCCTCCAAACGCTGTCAGAGGTTCTTAGTGTTTATCCCAGGCTTTGTTATCCACCAAGATACATAGTTTCCATTGAAGTGAAACAGATTATTGGTTACTATAGTTTCCCTATTGCTCAGTTCAGTGCTGTGAAAAGCCAGGCACAATAGGTTTAAAAGTCCAGTTAGGACAAATAAATCCATGTTGTGAAGAAAGGGAGAGAAGATACCTGTTCTTCTGTCTTTGATGTATTCTTTATTTTGTAGTATAGAAGGGGAATTAGTGGAGGGTTAATTGTTCGGTGCTTAGAGCTCTGTCTTTCCAGTTTACTGCAGAGTGAAATATAGTGCTATAAAGACAAAGTGAATATTGTTTGACTTCTTCCCCTCCCCTCTCCTTTCCAGTTTTCAAGATGTGCAAGATACTGTAGCAGTGCGGTGGAGACAGGAATACAGATTTGTGAGTTTAATCTCTGGCATTATATTTTCCTTGCACCGAGTTGCACCCATACAGTGTTTGCCTCCTTTCCATGCCAAAATGGTAAATGGCATTTTCTTATATCCTGAGAAAATTACTCCACCCAGAATTTTGAGGTTAAGCTACAGAAAATTTACATTAAGTAAAGTGAAAATGTCAGCTTTCACCAGGATACATCAAGAACCAACCATCTGAGCACGCTGGCAAAATTAATGTATTCTAGAAGGCCAACACACAAATGTTAAGAAGGACTTGATGATACAGTGCAGATTAAAGCAGTGGCTTTTGTGCCTCTGGAAGCTATATTTGCATTCAGCCCAGTATGACTAGGAAAAAAGTTAATTTGATTTGATAGCTGAAAAGGTCACACATTTTGTTCAGCGCCTTGCATGCTTTTTTTCTTAACTAGATTTCTCCATTTCAGCAAGAGCTCACTTCTAAGGATTTCTGCTTTGCTATAGCCCATGTTGAATCCTGCCAAGAAACAAGATGTGGACAGCATTCTACATGCGTAATACAATAGCAAACTGGAAAACCACTGAAGTCAAACTGTGTTCCAAGCTTATTTGGCTTCATTTATCCTATATTTCTTATTCTTCTGTGCAAGTTCATGGAGAATAGGAAAAAGGTTGGAGTGGAACAGAGTTAATCAAGCTCAGCCTGCAAAATACAGCACAGGTAAACCACAGAAAATCTTAAATATTGGCAATATCTACCAAAAGTGCAATCTTCTTCTCTGAAGGTGTTATTTGACATTGCTGAAGGTTTCATCTTGATTACTTTCAATAAAATCCAAAGTAAGGATGACTGTCTTGGCTCACTAAGCAACAAGGTTTTATCACTAATTACAATCCTTTATTACCAGTAGTTTAATAGGTTTATGATAGGTCATAAAACAATTCAGCATGGGAGTACATAAAAGGAATAGGTTATACAGCTGTGACATTTTAATATCTATTCATTGTAATAATTTTATGATCTTTAATGGTAGTATTTTTTAAATAAGTTTGTATGCTTTTACATGGAATAGATGACCACCAAAAATGGGAGGTGGAGGAAAACCACATAAATATAGAGTAAAATACTTAATGAGGCATTTTGAAAACTTTTAATGTCAAAAGCATGTAGACTGTATCACGCATGTGGAGTCTCATTATGGGCAATTATAATAAAATTATAAGTGCTATAATAACTCTAACCTTGAAGGCACAATAAAGGATAGTTATATTTGCCTTCCTAGCCCACACATCTGAGACGTTTTCCTCATTAATTATATTTCATGTAAGTATAATTATGTAGTGTAAGACTAAAATTTGAAAGCATTTGCTAAATCACTGTTAATGGCAGCCTTATTCTTCAGAGCTTTAATATAACTAATTATATCTAAAGTTATAGGCTGAAATAAGAAATGGAAGCAAAGTAAAATTTACACTGTATGGAATTTTTTCCCTACTGATTGTTTTAATCTGTAATGTAATTAATGAATGGAAAGTAAGTTAGTAGAGAAAATGGATTATTGTTTGAAACTATAGAAAAAAGTCAACCCTACTTCTTCCAGTATAAGTTATTTTGACTTTGGCTTCACTGGAATCATGTTGGTCTAAAACTCTACATTTTCTGTGACACAGAACATTTTGTTATGTGCTTATAGACATTTTTGGAGATGCTATGCCTACATAAAGTATGCTGATGGTTTCTGTAGTGCATAAATATTTGACTGTGATTAAAATATCAAGTCACATTATAGCAGGAAAATAGTGTTTTGAAATATTGTAATACTTAACTTACTAAGATATAGCTTGTCATATTTGTTCACAAGTCTGTACCTTTATCCATCCATTAATGGCTACATTAGTAGCTTTGTTGGTAATATAATTATTTCAACTCTACCTTGAAAGTAAATGTAAACACAATACCTCAGTATAGAATAATTCAATACAAAGACACAGGGTTTTTTTTTCTTATTTATGAGTATTATTTAAATGACTATGAACATCACTACATCTTGCAGGATAGAGAAGCAAATATATTTTCACAGAAATAAAGGAGAAGAAAAATAACTCAGAATGTAATGGAAGTTTTAAAATAATTCAGGGTAGCTATTGACTTTTTAAAAAAATGCTTAATATTAAAGGATTTTTTTTAAATTTCAACCAAGAATAGCTGGAGGGGGGCAAACTGAAGTTCTTTCCAATGATGAAAAGATGATTTACAAGTTATTGTAAGCTAGTTATGAAGTGGGAAAATATACAGGGATCCAACAGACCTCCCCCAAATTAAAGATATACATCTATTTTCTTTCCTTTCCTTGCCATAGTTTATTATGTATTACTCCAAAACTGTATATAGCAACAGAGAGATGTGAGAATTTAACACCCCTAACATAACATAAATGTGTTTATTTTACATATGCACACACAAACACATACTTTTTTTATATATATTCCTACATTAACTATATCATGATTTCAGACTTTATCGGGATCAGTGATGCCAAGGTTGAGACATTCCATAAGAATATAGTAAATGATCTTTTAATTATCACTTGCTACTGGGTGTTTCATCTACCTGCAGATCTATTCCAAAGTAGATATTTAGATGCACATCACAGGCTTATACACCTTTGATGTTCCAGACAACAGGACTTCTTCAAAGAGCAGTGTTTTGAAGTACCTTGTAATGGAAGAGGAATACCTCAGGCCTGATAAATTTCTTCCTATCCACAGAGAAGAGAGTGGGATGTAGAAAAAAAGAGCAAAATCCAGAGAATAGACTACATTTGTTCTGTAATCTGTGTAGATGCTACAATCATCCTTGCCTGTGTCACATTAGAGCACTGAGTTTTAGTTGAGGTTATAACCTAAAAACAGTGGAAGCAAGACTAACAGGGGGAAGATAATCAGCTCCTTAAGTATAGTTTTGAACCAAGGTTTCCCTAAATCTTTGCCCACTTGTTTGCAAGGACTGCTTCATCTTTTCTAGATGGAAATTATATCTGGTTCTTTAATGATTAAGGAAAAGGATATTTTTCTGTCAGAAATCCCTTTCTCTCTGTGTTGTCTTGATCAAGTTGCAATTCATAGAGCTGTTAGAAAACTGAGGTCCTCTGGATTTATAACAGAAAGGGCTATGGTAAAACAGAGGGAATGCTGCCATTGCAGAAACTTTCTCCCTGTTGTGCTCCTTAGCCCCTTTTCCTTCCAGAGACACACTGCTGCAGGACTAGTCTATTTAGGTGGGATTTGTGAGAGAGGATTTGAGGAGTTGTACTGAGGTACAGAGCTAGCATGGTAGTGTTTGGATTTATGCTGAGGCTTTCTCGTGGGATTAGTTAATAGTTTCAGCTGATATGGTGTTTGTAATTTAACTACACAGTATTTGGAATGCCAGGCACCTATCTTTTTATATATGTTTTATAAACTAAAAGAATAATGATGTCAGTTATGCACCCACATCCCTGTTATGCATTTAAATAGGAAGATCTTATTGTGCCTATCAGTCTCTCTTTGCACAGAATGCAATTATTATATTGTGGTTGCTCTGTTTCTGATAAAATGAATAATTTCCCTAAGCAAATAGTCAGTAATAAGTGAAATGGCTTTAATTACTTTGATGCCATAGTGACAATTTCTTTTCTTTTCTTTTTGGATGTTCTCATTACTGAGGGTCTTTCTATGAAGACAAGGGGTTGTTGCTAATAGGGCATGTTACTAATAAAATCTTTTCCACTCTACTCTCATATTACATCCTACTTTGGGCAATGTTTTGACAGAGGTTTTATGGAAACAGAGTATCACAATATGGTACTATCTTTTGCTTTTTGGGTCACATTTTTTTTTGCTTTTGGCTACTTTGCACATCCTATACTAAAGGGTAAGGCCACAGGAGGATTCAGGTGTGATAAATGTTAAGTGTTGCCATAAATTAGATCCAATGAATAATGTTAAGCACCTACAAATTAATCAAAGCAGCACCTAACTTTTCAGTGCCTGGCCCTCAGACAACAATTAAAACCCAATGTTCCTAATATCTCTCTAAAGGGCATGGGCTGATCAGCAAGTAATCCTGAACACCCACATGTGGAGTGAGGAGCCAGCTGAAGCAAGCTGATAAGAAACATAATGTGATGTTCAAGTCCGATATCTCAAGCTATTCCTCTCCAGAGGTTATCTGAGGGAAGACGGCAGAATGGCACTGTCCTTAGGATATCTATGTTTTGGAAGTCCCTCTTGAGCATTGCTGAACACATATAGTCTTCCACTGAGATGGACAAGGCTACCTCTTTTCAAAATGCCATTGTCAAGATGATAGGACTGCTATTAATATATTTATTACATTCATTGCTATTTAAAAGCAAGTGTGCTGAGCTTAATTTTGCTTGGAGGGAATCACCTTGTTTTAATGTAACTGGAATGAATTTTCACCTGTGAGGCTTAAACTGTCAGAGCTCTTTCATGTCACAAACTCTTTCTCTTTTGAGAGAAACGAAGGAATCTTCCTTCACTCCAAGAGGGACTAATGCAACAAGAATATTCAAGTCCAGTCACTTAATGGTTTTATTTAACAATTACTTCAGAGTTTTGCCTCTATTCTCTGTGTGCTCACAAGTCCTCTTTTTCTGGAGTTCCTTTGGCTTTCCTCAGGCCTTTTTTCTACATGCACTAGTGTAAATACTTTACCTGGTCATCACCAGGTCTTTTTCTGTTGTTTTATTTTTTTGCTGTTGTTAGTCAAAAAGGTCTAGACTATCTTGTCTCTTAATGCTGCATTACCACCTTCTTAAATACTAAGGTCTTAGAAAAGCCTAGCTAGTGGTATTCAACTGAGTGTTCCTGTAGGGTATCCATCAAATATTTCCTTCAAATCTTGTTCTTCTAACATGTACTGAGATAAGTATACTTATGTCTGAGGTCCATGCCTTTCAAAGAAATAATGCACCTTGAAGACAACGTTAATAGTATAAAATTATAGAAGTATAAGTCGTAGCATAAAAAGTACAGCAGGACACAAATTATATCTTCCAGTATTAGGCTTCACAGAATCACAGAATCACAGAATCACAGAATGGTAGGGGTTGGAAGGGACCTCTGGAGATCATCTTGTCCAATCCCCCTGCATGAGCAGGCACACCTAGAGCAGGGGGCACAGGACCGCGTCCAGGCGGGGTTTGAATGTCTCCAGGGAAGGAGACTCCACAGCCTCTCTGGGCAGCCTGTGCCACTGCTCTGGCACCCTCACAGGAAAGAAGTTTTTCCTCATATTCAAGTGGAACTTCCTATGTTCCAACTTGTGCCCCTTGCCCCTTGTCTTGTCATCGGGCACCACTGAGAAGAGTCCAGTCCCATCCTCTTGACACCCGCCCTTCAGATATTTATAAGTATTGATGAGATCCCCCCTCAGTCAGTTTAATACAAAGAAAGCATTTTACTTACCTCAGAGTCTTTCTTCATTATACTATACATTATCTAGTGCAAATCTACTCATCTGTCTCTGTTTTCTTGTCTTTAATTAACTTAAATAATTTCATGTATTCTTTATTTATCTTTTTGTAATTTGATGCCTAACTTATTTTCAGCATATGTGCCTACACTTTACTAGAGACAGCATCCAGCATTTTAGAAGTTTAACCAAATTGTCTTATATGGTCAAACTATTCTCACATAATTTCCTCTTAAGTATAGAAAATGCCCACCTGAAACATTATTTTCATGTCCTTGTCATGAGTAACAAAATTTCCGCATTTGTCGTATCAAAATAATTGCTGCAGGACAAAAACTTTCCGTACTTCCTAGATGTAATTGACTTCAAATTTTCACTGAAGCTTCCTTTAACTAAGGGTTAAGTATCAGCAAAACTTGTATACCAGTCAAGTTTGGATTCCAGTTAAGATTCGGAATGGTTTCATATGCAGCTGTAGTCTGACTTGATATTCAGTTGAAAGGAATTTTATCTTTGAAAGAAAACCTGTAATCATCAATCTGCTTGAATATGGCTCTACAGAATTAAATGTTTGTATCTGATTTAGGATATCAAGTTGGTCCAGATAGCGCTGTTTTAATTAGTACTATTAAATTTCAAAATCTCTCGTTAACGTATTTTTGAAGCTTACCAGGATCAGGTTTTATATGCATATCAACTGTTGGTACTTATTTACAATTTCCCCATGGAACGATTTTTAAAACTCTATTATCTCATTTTGGATTATGAATAACCACAAAATCATTTAATTTTAAAAAGTGTAATTGAACACTTTTTAGTTTTCACTGTATATTACAATGTTGTCTGCTAGTTACTTTAAATACCTTAAGTACAATGTATGCTTTGATTACAGAAATTTCTCTTCTATACATGCAATGTTAATTCCATACAGAACTGAGAGAAAAAGAAAAAAAAAAAGAAAAGAAAGAAAACCCAATATATATTCTTTGCATCCATTTGAAAGCTCTTGATTCTGTTCCGAATGGTGATTCTGTTCTCCTCAGGCATATGGTATTGTGTATTTCATAGCTAGACATGTGGATAATTTAAATAAAATTTTGAACAATCTTTTGGGCTTAAATTATTCTATACATAAGGCAGTCAGAGAATCTTGGAAGGTCCCATAGTATGAGAGTGCTGTCATCTCAGAGAAAGAAGAGGATGAAACCAGTTAAAAGTAGAACTCCCCTGACCTCGGCAAAGCATTCCAGCTATCTTCTTCCTGAAAACTCTGGACTGGACATAAAGACATATGGGAAGTTTTACTTGTTTCCTTGACTCACACACTGTTTCCATTGGTAGCATCTTGTTTTCATTAGTCAATTGCCTTGCACCAGTTTGCAGTCACCTCTTTTCTTGTTTACAGATTCTGCCAGACCCAGTCACTAATGCAGTCATCTCCCTTCACTCAAGCCACAAGTTAGTGCCCATGTACCGTTAGGGTTAAATGCCTCATGAAAGAGGAACTTCAGCCCAAGCACTCCAATTTAATCCAGTCTTCTGTGTACACCAATACATTGGAAAACCATTACTTGCATTCATAATTTATTTCTTTTGTTAGTAGTCCTAGTAACCACTAGGAGCAAAGGACATTTCAATCTGGCTCATAATTATTTGCTATTCCTGTCAAATCCTTTGTGCTTCATCTGATATATTAACAGAAACTTCCTTAGGAGACCAAGGAGAGGAGACACTTGGGAAACTGCTTTTTCGTGGGACAGAAGCACTGAAGGAAGGGTGGAAAGGTTGGCATCCTTGAAATCATCTCCACTCCACAGAGCTCCAGACCTGCTAGACATTAAGTACCATTACTCTGCCATTCTTAATGCAACCTCAGATTTTGGACAACATGCTTTATTAGAGCTGAGAGACTTTAAATTTAACATCAGATGTAACTAGCACAACTGCACCAATTCCCAGCCTCATTTGATTCATACCCAAATTAATACCTCTTGGGCAGGATCTGAGCCAAAAGCCAAAAGCCTCAGCATGCCATTCAACTGGGTCTCAAGGGTTTCATACATGCTCAGATTATGCATGCCTTTAATCCTATTGCACATTAAACAGCATGAATAGGACAACATCTTGGTCAGCTGAAATCCTAAAACAATATTTAGATCAGACTAACTGGTACTAAGCATCTTGTACTTAGCTGCTCCCCCAAACACTGTGTTTTTCCTGACAAGTCTTTCCTTGCCCACTGGGTCAGGGATCAAAAAGACTAAAACTTACAAATGATCCCCTGCTGGCTTCCAAATCCCAACCACAGAATCTGTGCTCAAAATCCTTTGGAAGAGCAGAAGTAGTCACTGAGGTGCATCTGTCAATCAAATTTTTCTCACTATTATCTTTTATTCACCTCTTCTGTTTGGATTTGCACACTAGTGTCACTCAAACTGTATTTGACTCAAGCTGAAACAGCATTTTGTCACAGTTGTACACTCATACGTGAGTGCTGTGCACTCACTGCTCTTAGAAACTACCATACAAATAAAATATCGGTTGTAGGCTGCAAGAATTACCTATCTTTCCTGCTCACAGGGGGCTATTATGATTTTGGGGGGCAATTATGATTTTTTAGAACAATGTCAGGTATTAACATTACTGAGGACATAAAAGTTCCTTAAAGGAATTTGACAGCTTAGTTGATCAGAGTGACAGAAACAGGGTGGAAGTTATTATCATGGAGCACAATGTGGTGTGCTTGGGTCCAGACAACAAAAAGTTTAGGGACTAGGGTCTTATAATTTGGAAATTAATGAAATGGAGGAAAACTTAGGTGTACATAAGGATGCAACCAGGGTGATGCAGTTGTGAAAAAGAATGACAAGTTCCCAGGATACATTAGACTAGGTTATTTTATCACAGACCAGGATTAGTATTATCATCAGGGAAGACAATCATAAGATTCCTGCATATTACATGCAGGACTTGTTATCTGTATTCAGGAAATAGAGACCTAAATACTGGGAAGATTTATTAGGGACATGCAGTAGCTATTTTATGGAGACAGATTAAAAAGGTCTAGCTTCTTTAGCATTATTAAAAGAAGGTTTAGAAGGAATATAATAACTCTGAAATGCAGTCAAGGGTAAATACTCAAAAGGAAGAAGAGATTTTAAGTAAAAGTATTAAATCAATGTAAGAGAAATGATAATAAATTGGTCATAAATACATTTAGCTTGCTAACTAGATCCCTAACCATCCAAGAAACAAACCTCTAGTTTCCAAATAGGGCGGTGGAGTAGGAACTTAAGTGAAAGATGGTGATAAGAAGGAAAGATTTTAAAACTCACAAAGAGAATTCTGGGAAAAAAAAAGAGATTAGGCTTGTGATATGAATTATTAGGTATCCAGTGTACCAAGGGGGTTGAAATGAGACTGAGTGTTGTCTATTTACACTGCTTATAGACTGCATTAATCTTGTGCCTTGCACCTCTGATAGTCATCTCTGGAAAAGAGGAAGGAATATTTTCATATCTTGATAAGCGAGGGGTTTTTTTAGGAAGGAAAGTTCTCTTTTCCAAAAAGCATTGGAAATTGGCAATAAATAGAGAAATGGCATAGGCAGGATATAGAGACGCTTCTACCGTTATTCTACTGCAGTTAATGTTCAGTGCAATACTGTTGTAGCTTTCTCATTTACATGGGGTAAAATGACCACTTGTTTTGGCTTTACAAGGAAAGATTTCCCTTGCTTGAAGTTTGACGTACTTTTGTATTGCGGAGCATGGTACTTGCTTTCTAGGCTCACTTGAGAGTTTTATTTAATTGCTTCCCTGATAATGCAGGGACTTAGCTATTGGAGGTGACCATACATACCCTCTTCTGTGTCCTTTCTGTGGCACACTGTACTTGTGACTTTTACTGAAGCTCTTAATTTTCCTTTGGTCCCAGGAAATGTGATAGGTGGAAGAAGGCAGAATAGATGTTATGTGGATAAATCTAAAATAAACATTTATCACATAGTTAGCTGAGATTGTGAATGAATGGACTCAATGACTCAAGTGGTGCCTCCCAATCCAATCTTTCTGAATGTCTCAGGTCCCAACCCCATGACTACATGCATTTAATCCTTCCCTTGTGCCACCAATTCCCCATTAATCGCACAGATTCAACACTTGCTCAAATCCCACATAATTCTCACGAATACACTGAAGTATTTAAAATTCCCCATCATCATCCTTCTCTGAAGTAAAGATGTGCCTTGCAAGTCTCAGGAAATTAATCACTTTTCTATCAAAACAACATTGCTCCCAACAAATGCAGCATATTTTCATACCCCAAATACAAAATCTCCCATGCTACTAATCTTCCTTTCAGACTCACAAATTTTCCCTCACCCTTTATTAGAATCATCACCCAGCCAAACCAATCCCTTTCTACAAGTGAGCAAAATATACCCCATTACCATCAGACAGAAAGACCTCCTGTGTCTGGTCCAAGTACTTCTAAATAAATCACTCCAACAGAGNNNGTTCTGACTTCATGATCTTTTTCCATGTAAAATATTTTGCATTTCTTTTAACATATTGCCAGTACTTCTTGGGGATATGTCTTTCTCATCTCAGCACTGGGAAACAAGTCCCTTTATGATCACATGAGGAAAGTTCATTCAAAATACAGAAATACTGAATATTGAATGATGAATACTGAAATAATACTTGGCTTCAGCTGCATGACGAAAAGCAGTGAACCCAATCTGAAACTCCCAAAAATATCTTTCCAAACTGTATCGCCATTGTTACTTGCAAACAGAGAGTGGGAAAATGCTGTGAGTAACTTTTGAGTGAGCTCTTAGTTACCTGAACAGACTTACACTGAGAATTTGTGCTCAAGGAGCATTTCCTGACTATGTGTTTAAGAAAAGTTGTATGTTTATCACAACTGTTCTTGTTAGCAATTGCTCATTTAGGACGGACTGACAGTACGCTTTCAGTTATTAAAGAGGGAATGTTTTTAATGAACACCAGGGAGAAAACTGGGTTTAAATCCCACCTTTGCCATTCCCTGTGTTACCTAGGCAACACTTATATTATCTTTGTATCTGTTTCCTCTTGTGAATGTTTGCTATAATAATACTTAACTAATTCACAAGGGTGTTGTGACGTGAGCACTAATTAATTCATGCCTTCATAGCGTATTTGGATACAAGATGCTATGTAAGTATTAACACCATTATTTTTAATAATATTTGTTTGTGCTACTTTAAAACCTTTCAGACAGTAACTTCTGATTTTACATATTCCTTCAGATTTCTCAAACTGACTTATCTAAACAGTAAGGAAGAAAATACTAGTGCAGAAGGGCCAAGAATAAGGGTAGCTACTTTTAAAAAGCAGAGGTTTTAAAAGAAATATGTAAAATTCAGCAAAGCTAGGGAATAGATAGGGGTTTCTGTCAGGTTAGGATGATAAATGAAAGGGCTCTAGTGGCCCTTCTGTTTGTTTAGACCTCTTGTTCCTGCTACAACTCTGCACAAAACTAGCATTGAAGTGCCTACTGTTAAAACATAACATAACCTGACAATGATCAGCCCAGAGGGCTTTTCCAAGAGAAGGACATATTGTTCTGCATGGGGAAGTGCTCTAGCACAAGATGTCCTGAGACATGAAGGAAAGCACCGAGTGCGGAAGACTTTCCAGTACATTAGTAGTATATGAAAGGAGCTGACCACTCATACATTAATATTGCCTTGTCCTAGAGACT
>VZTV01066696.1:2870-15117 GCA_013400875.1 Anhinga rufa
CCCCCAGTCTGGGAATATCAGCACTGAAAAATCTCCCCCCGCCCCAGAAAAATAATCACAGGGGTGGAAAGTGGTGTTTGCTGGGGTGCTCTTGGGATGGGCCGGGGGGATGGGGGGGCACAGGGATGAAACGGGGGTGTCCCCCCCCTCCCTGTATTGCTCCAGCCTGGTTCTGTCCCGGTCCCCAGTGGGGAGGGGGGGGTTACCTGTGCTGAGTTTGTGAGGCCTCAGCTGGCCCTTGAGTGCTGCTCTTTGGGACCGAGCCCTGGCCTGGAGGCGGGGGGAGGAAGGCCCACGAGGAATCTGAGGCAATTTCAGCCATTCCAACTATTTTGTTGCTAAATGCCTTGTGGAAATAGAGCAGATAAGGTTTATTAGGTTTACCCCCCCATCCCCAGGACCAGTGCTCCAAAACCCACTTGAATGCACCCAAATTCACCTCGCTCTAGCTGTTCTGCCAGGACCTCCTCGTTCCTCTGCAACCAAGCAGCCCCCCAGCCCCCCCCAAATCCCTCCCGGACTGAACTGCTGGGGAGTTAAAGCCGGTAGGAAGAGGCCCCCCCGGGTTTCCACGGCTCTGAGGGTGCCGATGGCTTGACGGAAGCCGGGGGAGGCGAGGACAGCCGGGGATTTGCTTTTTATCTCGTTCAAAAATAGCTGCCCTGGCACTGGGGGCCGGATCCTGCGCAGAGGGGTCAAGCAGCCACCCCCCAGCCGGGCCCGAAGGATGCGGGATGGGGCTGGACCCAGGCAGCCCCCAGCCCCAAATCTGCCGTAATTCTTGTTCCCCCAGTGCCAGCCCGGGGCGGGGGGTCCCAGCACAGGGGGCCATGGGGGTCCTGGGGCCGAGGGGGTGCCGAGGGTTTAGAGACGGAGCAGGGACCCCGGGAGCCGACCAGGACCGCGCGCCCCCCGCCATCGGCCCCAGCCTTTCGTGTTCACCGCGGACCTTGATTTCATGTCACACAATTAAGGCACGCAGTGAATGCCAAAGGGGGGGCCGGCCTGGGCTGGGGAGGGGGGAGCCGCGCTCGCCAAAGGAGGAGGATGGAGATGCCAAAAAGCCCGAGCAGCAGCACCCCATCGCACACGGGCCGGTAAGGGAACGCGCTGCGGGACCCCCAGGGAGGGACGGGGCTGGCACCCCCAGCCCTCCGGCACCCCTCCAGCCTCCCCCTCTCCCCCCGACTCCCTGCAGCCCTGTTTGCGCGCCCACCCCCCAATCCCACCCAGTCCCACCTGAGACCCTCAGGGCAGACCAGGGCCCCCACGCTGCCCCCCACCTTGACCCCCCTCAGCCCTGGCGAGGACAGGAGAGGCGATGCAAGCCCAGGGCGATCCCAAATTCCCCCCAGCCACGGACCCTTCCCATATTCACCCTCTCCAGGAGTGGGTGCTGCTGCCTCCAGAGGCGCTGGAGCTGATGGGGTGGGAAGGGGGAACGCAGAGGACATTTTGGAGGAAGGGAGCAGCCAAAAGCCCTTAACAAGCCTTCGTTAGTGGGGAAGAGGAGGAAGAGGAGAACGAGGACTGACCCGGCTGCATTAGCACCCTTCTCCCCATGAGCTGGGAGCAGTGGGGAGGCATCAGCCCCCATCCCACCACCCAGCCCCTCCAGCTTCGCCCCCAGCTGCTCCCCTCAGCTCCCCGCCGATGGGGAAAGACACACAGCGACGGCTCCAGGGTTTTTCAGCCAAACTTTGCCCAGGTGCTTTTGCAGCCCCTGCCTTCCCCCCCCCCCCGTCCCTCCGGTGTTTCCTGCCGCCTCTGGCATACACCTGCCGAGCCAAAGCCTGGAGCAGCCCTTCGTGCCCCATGCTCCTGCGGTCCTCGGTGCTGGAGAAGGGCTGGATAGATCACTCCTGCGAGGGAGAGCATCACTGACCTGCCCTGTCGCAGACGGGCTTTCCTGCGGCTCCATGTTTATCCATGTTTGTCCCAGCGAGGTGTTTTTTGGGCTCTCAGTGTTACAGCTCCCCGAGGACTAATCCAGGAACCTGCTCCTCTCATCACCAAAGGCAAGAGCAGACCTGATGTCTGCTGCCTCCAGGGATGCTTTGTGCTGCTTTCCCTGCACGGAACACAAGGAGACTCCGCTTTTCCCCATGTCCTGCTCTCCCCTGCCAAGAAATTCATCCAGGACCAGTGTCCCCCCTGCTGCTGCTGCTGTCGGTGTCCCCGCTGTCCCCCAAGGCTTGTGGCCAGCAGCATCCCAGCAGCCAGGCTGGCTCGGTGCCGAGCCCTGTGTCTCTCCTGGGACCCACTCGCAGCCTCGGCAGCACGAAGCCACATTTGCCACGTCCGTGTCCTCCCGTGGGCCTTGTGCACCCTGACCGCCCCGTCCCTCCCGGGAGCCTGGGGCACCCCCTGCCCTCTGGGAAGCAGGAAAGGTGACAGAGGCGCCGAGCCCCTGGACAGATGTCCTTGCAGGCAACATGCTCCTTTCCCATCCCAGATCTTCACATTCCCACCCTGAAACTCAGGGAGGGCAGGACCAGGCATCACGCTCCGTCCCCTCCTGGCCACCAAAAAAAAGGCCTGGATGAAGGAGCCAACGATGGCCATTAAACACCCTGCAAGCCCCAAAAAGAGGGTCTGGCTGGGGGACGGACTATGTCTTGCTGCTTGGCTCCCCCCGGACAACGCCTGGGGTGGGAGGTGACCTGTGGGACCGGGGCTGTCCCGGGGTAGCCAGGAGGGGAAGGGGCTGTTTCAATAGCAAAGGATCTCATCCATAAACACAAGTAGCCCTGGTGCCATGTCACAGGGGGGATGCAGCATCCCCCAGGCTGGCTCTGGGAACAACAGTACCTCTCCTGGACTCCCAGCACCCCTGCATCCTGCTCATCTCCTGCGGCCCGAGGACATGGGTGCCCCCCCATACGCACGGCTGTGGTGGGTCGGAAGCAGGGCTGAGCCCATGGCACCGCCGGGCTGGTCTCTCCGCTCTCCCAAGGGACCCACTGGGCACCTGCGGGCATCAGAAGAGCTGCAGGTCCCCCAGGAGCCACACACAAGGGGGGCTGTCACAGCACCCAGCCCAGCAGAGCCTCCGCAGCCTCCTAGAGGGGTCCCTGTGCCCCCCAGGCTCCAGCCCCTGCTCTGGCAGAGAGGGTGCAGCACCCACCCTACGGCGGCTCCAGCCCAGCGGCACACTGGGCATTGCCCAAGGGGGAGCTGGATACTCAGACCCACCCCCTTCCCCCAGGGATGCTGGGATAGGCAGAGATTTCGGGGTCCCTCCAGGACCCCATTTGGTAACTAGAGGCCACGGAGGGAGGGCTGCAGTGATGGCACCAGGATCCTCCATACCCCTCATAGCCTCTGCCCCAGCCTGGAGCCATCACAGATGCTCATTTTAAAAATATCTTCTCCTTCCCTGCAAGCACCACTGCCTCCCGGGTCTTGCAATGCTCTGCAGCCCCAGAACAGTTCGGAGAGGCTGGGAGAGCTTTGCACAGGGGTGCAGGGCAGTGCCTGGCCCTGTGCAGGGGTGCACAAGCACGCACAGGGGTGTGCAACACAGCGGAGCAGTGCAGAGCCCTGCATAGCAGGCAGGGCAGCAGGCAGGGCAGCAGGCAGGGCAGCAGGCAGGGCAGCAGGCAGGGCAGCAGGCAGGGCAGCAGGCAGGGCAGCAGGCAGGGCAGCAGGCAGGGCCCCTCCTGCATCGATCCCCAGCCCCAATCCCACCGTTGCACCCAGCTGCAAACGCACCCAGTGGCCGCTGCACTGGAGGGATGCCTGCACAGCCGTGCCACTGCATCCTCCCAGGTGCTGCTGCTTGCACCAACTGCAGGGCTTTTTTGCTTCTGTCTTTTGGATTTCAAGCCTTTTAGGTCTTGCCTTTTCCAGCCTTCTTTTTCTCCTCCTTATGGGGAGATCTGGGAATTTCCTTTTCCAAGCAAATAAACCAGAAGTAGCGCTGCGGATGATGCCAACAGCAAGAGCAGCGCTGCCTGCTCAGCCACAGCATGGAAAACTGCTCCCCAAGCCCCCTTGCCTGGATTCTGCTGCCTCCAGGACTGAGCCAAGCTGCGTTTCCTTCCACGGTGTCAGCAAACAGTTTGGAAAACCCCCAGTCAGCCCCTGCACGGATCTGCTGTGCGAAGGCCAAGCCTGGGTTTCTATAACTTCAGGAACCGCAGCAGCGAAGAGGCTTGTCTTTTGATGGTACCTGGCGAGCGCAGCCCCCGGCTCCCATCCATTCCCAGCCACCTCGTCCTAAAGCATCCCGGCCCTGCACCCTGCTAGCCAGGGGGAGTTCACCTCCCCCTAAATGGGGGAGAGCAGCACACCAGAGCAGGTAAAAACCAGACAGGGATCCCTTTCCCCACACAGCCCAGGGAACCGTGCAAATATTTTTTGTCTTTTTTTTTTCTTCAAAGAAATAGCAGTAATAAATATCTTTTTGCTCTTACCTGTGCCACGCTCACAGGGAGACAGCGTTGCGTGCTGTTGGGGTCTTCAGTTATAATTACAGGTGGATTTTGTAGCCCGTATGCTGAAGTCTGCCACTCACAGATGTGCTGCAGCTGGCTGAAAGCGAAACCTCCTCAGATGCACTAGAAAGTTCCCATTTTTGTTCCAGTTTAGACTAGGACAGGCCCAGGCCACCCTCGGGAGGGTCAGCAGAAGCAGCTACATCAAATATCTACTTTTCTCCCCTCATCCGAGCCACCTCCCTTCCTTCCCAGGACTGTTTCTGCTCTCCCCGACATTCACCTGAACAATTCCTTCAATAAAAAAACCCATCCACCTCCTAATATTTAAGATGGGGCCCTGTGGTGTTATCCTTTCCGTTCCCCTCCAGAAGCTCCACACGTCTCCCAAACAGCAAAAGGAGGAGCGCAGCCAGCCAGCGATATACTAAACTACCTATTTTTCCACTCCCCTCTCCAGTTTGGGGTGAAATGGGGCTGTTTCAGGTCTCTGGGCACACCAGACTCCCAGGGCAGAGGCGGCTGGTTTCCATGGAAGTGATGCCAAGGTGGAAGGTGCTGCAGAATGAATCCTGCAAGGAAGCTGGGCATCAGGAGCGTGACATCCCGGCAATTCACCCGCTTTGCCTTAAAAGAAGAAAAAAAATAATGAAAAAAAGCGAGTATTTTAGCTCTCGTGCAGCCAAACACAAGGGGAAATTTAAGCAGCAGCACGTGACATGGGTGTGGGGCCATCCCAGGTTCGAGGACGCGGATCTACGGCTTATGATTGAAGTGACTGGGCAGTTATTTTATTTTTTCTTACATAAAAATAATCGCAGGTACTACACCTGCATCTGAAGTTTTGCGGTTTTCAAATGGCACCTTCCTGTTCCTCTCGGGTCGTTGCTTGAAGACCAAAAGGGGGAACAAACTGCATCTGACCAACAGTGAAACTGAGCGCGCAAACACCTGCCAGGCACGGCAGAAAAACCCACCCTCCGGCTTTGCACTATTATTTTTTTTTTCTTTTTAAACTCACAATTAAGATTCTCTCAAAATACAAATTGTTTAATTTGGGCCTTGAATCAAGTCAAACTTTCTGCCCTTACTTCCTCCAACTTTACAAACAACGCAGTTTTACGCTCCCTCTGAAAACGCATGAGGACACCAGCAAGGAATTTGGGTTTTCAGCCAGCTTGGAGGCAAAGAGAGAGGCCAAAGCGATCACAGAATTAAGAGGACAGAAATTCTGCAGGAGAAAACAAGTAAAACATCCCAATAAAATGCAAATGGCCACACAACTGCTTTTGACACCTGCAGAAACACCAGCCCAAACCCCCCTAAGGAAGCAGCCTGGGTCCTTACCTGACACAGACTGGGCTATTTGGAGCTGGGTTTTGCTTGTTTGCTTTTCAGAAGGATTAGTAAAAAAAAATAATAAAAATTAAGCATACTTTTCAGTGAGTGCATAGAGAGGGTGTGAGGATTTGCTGTCCTGCATGGTGTAGAAACAGAGTGATGGGAAAGCGAGGCTTACCAGGCTGATTTTCCGCCCAAGGTGAGAAGAGCAGAGCTGGCAGCTGGCTGGCTCCAGATGTTTCCCAACTGCGATTTAATAATTGAAATATTTTCAGTATAGCACAATTTTCCTTGACAGCAATCTGTTATGTATTGACAATTAAAGCACTGGTACTGGCTCAGACAGTAGATTCGTTTGTGGCTCTTTTATTCCCTCTGAAGTGCCAAAACAAGGAAACCGGGATTTTTGATCTCTTGACCTCAAGCAGTTTTTCCCAGGGGAGACCATCTGGGATGCGAACGGGCACCTGCATTTCACACACCTGGAAGGAGCTGGATAATCCCCAACCTTCCCGTGAAATGGGAACGAATCCTGAACAGCGAGGCCAGCCAGGCACTGCTCATCTCACCCTGGGGAGGGCTGGCTGGGGGCTCTGCCAGTGCCAGCCCACGCCACCGGACATCTTCCCACATCAAGGAGGAAAACCAATCCCAAGGTGCTGTGAACAAACCTCGGTGCTGCGCCAGGGCTGAGCTTGGGACGCCTGGAGACAGGGCACAGCACCCTGCTTTGAACCCAAGGAGAAACCACACTTTGCTCATTATTTTAAGGTATTAATCCAGCAGCGAACCCCCGAGTTGCCGTGCAGAGGGGGAACAACGAGGTGCATGTCCTCGTCACACCACGGAGCGGACAGCGCTGAAAACGGAGCGGCAGACAACAGTGATGCTCAACAGGATCTCACGTTTATTATTGAGAAGTGATTAATGGTGAAAAGAAAGGCAACGCCCATTCCTCATTGGCTTAACAAGAAACTGAAGAAACATATTCACTACACATTTTACAATATTTCTTTTTTTTTGTCCAAAATTCATTTTCCTGTAAACAAAACAAGTTTTTACCACTGTTCTCAGCTTTCAAAATCAAATTAATCCAGGCTTAATCTGTAAATCCGTATAATGCACAAGAACAGAACATTTCTTAGGACTCCTAGTACTTGACTTTGAGTAACAAAGGGTCAGAGAAAAATGAACCACCTTTAAGACACAACCTCATGGACAATTTCTGTTCAATTCTTCTTAGGCCAAAACCCCAACTTCCTCATAGAATTCCTCCTCTTCCAGGCCGGGGGGAAGANNTTTTTTTTTTTTTAGTCCTATGCCTTGTGAAATTCCAATACTTTTCTTTCTTTTTTTAAACTGCAAGTTTGTAAGAGTCTTTTTGAAGTCAATGAAATTAAGAAAAAAAAGTCCTAATTCTCTCTGGGATATTTTTGCTCTTTCCTTCTCTCTCTGAAAGATAGCCGGGTTGCAATCTCTGCTGCAGTCTCTGTGGGAGGAATGGCCTTTTACTTGACACGGCCTTGGCGTTCCTGCAAAAGAAAAAAGAAGAACACGTTAGCCGAGAGCAGTTTTGTTCACCTCTTTCACACCTCAGCGTTTCAACACGTGGATCTGCGCGGGAAGGCCTGTCCCATGTGAGCAAAGTCGGAGAAAGAGCATTCTTCTTTGCAAAGGAGGTACTGCGACTGCGCAGGGCTAACGTGACGACGTATGGCACTGCTTGGGTCTACCAGCTCGTCACGGTTTCCCTTTAGGAGGGCTGTTGATGCCACAGCTCCGCTCCCCTTCCCCTCTCCTTGCTCACGGCAGCATCCTTCAGCAGAGTTGTGGGCTCTCTCCAGGGCAGGCATCACCAGGCTGCTCCACGCTAGAGGTTTAACACCATAAAGAGGAACAGGGTAAAAAAAGGAAAAAAAAAAAACCAGGACAAACTGACAAAGAATTGGTGAAAAAAAAAAGTGAGCCTGGGTCAGTACTGAAGTCTGCAGCTGCAGAGGGCGTGGGCTGGGGTGACAAAGCTCCCCACTCCTGGGCACAGACCTGCGGCACCCACAAACTGGAAACCAGCAAAGCAGAGCTCTGGGCTGGAGAAGACGTGGGCAGCTTTGGGAGCAGGACTCAGGAGCGCTGTGGGGATCGGGCAGGGACGCCGCGTGGGGGAGAAGGAAGAGGAAGCGAGGACTGAACGCCAGGGCCTGCAGCACAGCTCTGCCCACGTCCAGCTGCTGCTGGAGCAGGGCAGCCCGGCTCCCCGGGCACCACAGCTTCACCCGAGATCACACATGACCATCCGAGCAGACTGCAGCTCAAACCCAGGGAGTACTGATGTCTGCCTCGGTCTGCAGGGACTGAAATAGCCCACAGATACCAGCAGAAAACCTCGCTGATAACTCTGAAACCTACTGATGGCTTCTCACTCAAAAACCAACAGGTTCACAGGAGTTTCCCCACCGACTGCTACCACCACCCCCTCGGTACTCATCCACATCTCTCCTCCAACACTGAAGGAACACACTGTCCAGACAAACATTTGCACCAAGCTGAACAGGCAGCACAGCACCAAATACACCCAGGCATCAAGGGCTACAATATCCTCTCCTGCGCCGAGCACCATATGCCACAGTCTCTTCTCTGTTAAACCCAAACCCAGCAGCTTTGCACTGAATTGGGTCTGGACCATCCCAAAGGGTTAAGAGGTGCTCCCCACATCTCTCCGAAGCGCCATTTCCAGATGGCATCCCACCACCTCAAAAATAAAACCTGTCAGCAGCTAAAGGGCTCTTGGCTGATGCTCCTCCTGGCCTCTCAACTGCATCCTCTCCGAGCACAGGCAAGTCCCCGCAGTCTCTTCTGTGAAGAGCACTACAGTGTTTTGGCTCTAGCTCCCACGCTCAGTGATGGAGCAAGTTAATTGCCACCTAAGCCAGTCTCAAGAGGTGCCAAGTCCATCCCGCCTCCACAGCAAAACACCACCTGCAGTAGGTGCCCGCTGGCAGAGCAAGACAATGTGGGCTCTCCCTTGTGTTAACTTATGTCACTTAAGGGAGAAGGGACACTGCTAGGGCTCTGATGGACCAAAATCTGGTTGTTTCAGCTCAGGATGCTTCCCTGTGAGTCTGCTGCTCTGCCCAGGGCCGTGTCCCCCGATGTCAGGACAGCAGTAGAGCTGCCCACTTCCCCCTGCCCCACATTAACCTGGTGATCAGAAGCACCTTCCCTTCCACCTCGGCAGCTCGCTGGCAGGGGAGCACGCAACCTCTGCCAGAAACACATGGGTTGCTCAAAGAAACAACGTCCTCTGCCACCACTGCTAAATCCAGGGATAGCTTGTCTCTGAGAAGCTTCGATCCCAGCCTAACCGCACGTATAGCCATCTATTCTTAAAAACCTTCCCAAAAAGGGAGGTCTTGCATCCAGCTCGAAATGATACCCCAGGCTTTGGCAGCCCCTCAGCCATATGCACACGGTGACCCACGGCAGCTCCAGTTCCAACCCCTCTGCACAAGCTGGATGGGGCAAAGCAAGCGCTATGAGATACCACGCATACTGCCTTCCGGGAAGAGGGATTAGACAGAGGCACACATTCTCTTAAAGCAGGTGCTATTCGTTGCTAAAATCACCATTGCACAACAGCAAAAAAAAAAACCCCTACCACAGTGAGAAGCAAAGCCAGTCTTGAACGTGAAGTCAAGCAAGTGCTGCAGGGAAAGCCACAAATCAAAAGGAAGGTGCCAAGCCCTGTTCCCTCTCCGCTGCTTGGCTCGGCAGCCAGCACATTACGTTAAACAAGGACAGATGGCAACGTGACGCATTCCTTCGGGAAGAAGCCGCAACTGCCTGAGCTAATGCCTCCATCTTCCCGAATGCAGACATGGGATAAGCCAGCTGCCAGGTTCGATCCCCCCCGCTCTCTCGGCAGCCAGGGCCAGTGTCCTGGGCCAGCTGCCAACGGTGGCCGAGGGTCCTGCCGAGTGCGTCACCCCGTTAGCTGACCAGATGGACCCCCGATTAGTCACTTCTCCTCCCTGCTGTGAAAGCAAAGCTGCTCCCGAGGCCAGAGTATGGTTAACACAGGGAGCTGGAAACAGGACCCAGCCTCGGTGCAAAAGTGACACCCCCCTTCAAAATCCCAGTGTGCCAGAACAGAAGGCATCACCTTCAAAAGAGATGCTAGAGCAGATGTCCCCATGTCCCCAAGCTAGAGAGGGAACCAGAGACATGCCTGACAAACATCTTAATTTCAGGGTGGATTATAGCCCAATTTTTCTCAACCCAGTCTTCTGTTTAAAACCTCCTGCTACTGAACCTCAAAATACTGGTGCAGAACGACCCACTCCCCTCCATCAGCACTGCAAACAGTATCCTAAGGAGTCTGTAACAGAAAAACGCAGCATGGCACCTAGCCACACCTGCTGCGGGCTCTCGAGGGGCTGACTTCAACACCTCCCTCGGGCTGTCCTGTCCTGCCCTGCCCGAAGAGCAGGGCTTTAGGCACAGCCAAGCCTCCACCCCGGGAGATGCGGAGGCAGCCAGCCAAGAGCTCTGCCTGTCCGAGCAGGCACTGCCGAGGGCAGCGCTGCCAGGGCTCGACACAGGGAAGGAGCAGCTCTCTGCTCTCCACTGATTTCAATATTGCTCTTCTTGCTTCTCTCTGGGAGATTCACAGCCGCTCTCTTGCATCTCCTCCTGGGAAAGCAGGGTAGGCAAGGCCTGAAGGATTTTTACACCATCTAATTTGCCAGCCCAACAGTAGTACATCCCATGAACATATCTCAGTCCTCAGTGGAGTTACAGGTGTGCACCCAAATCATAGCAGAGCAGCAAAGAGATCTACCAGAACACAGAGCAAAGGTCAGTGGTGTTGCAAACATCCATCCTTCCTGGCTCATCTTCCTCTGAAATTGTGGTGTAACGCGCAGCCCACCCAGCTACGGGACAGCCCAGAAGGCAGAGCAGCATCTGCATGCACACGCCGGGCTTTGCTCTGGCATATAGTCCCTGGAGGGCAAAAGAGATCCCATCAGAAAAGTGCTTTATTCTCTTCGGCTACACTTTCATTAGAGCTGGGCCATGTCTTCTTGATCCATGTGGGAGGAGCAAGAAAAAGACACCAGCTCAGACTCTCGTCTCCATCTATCAAACCCCTCAGCAAGCGGAGGGGTAGGAGCACGGCAGCACCGAAATGGCTGAAGTGCAAAGCGACACTAGAAAGACGCGTGCCATCGCTCAAATCAAGTGTTGACACCCACACATCACTGCGAGCGTGCTTCTGGGTGTTCAGAGGCACCAAGCTCAGACAAGGCAAGCATGTGTAAGTAGGAGCCCTCTGTAATCATCCCACTTAAGCCACTTCAGTCACGCCACTGCTGTCCCCAGGGGGCTGCAGCAATGTCACAAGCCAGGTCCTGATAATAGCAACTGAACAAGCTGGTGGAGAAGGCTGATGAGAGATTATGTTATCTAGTCACACTGAGGGGAGCCCACAACAACAAAAGGCTCAAGAGTTTGTACCAAGAAATGATGACAATGGGCGATAACGCTGCACATTTGTTCAGAGGCTCTTACCTTGATTAACAACCAGAGTTCAACCTCAGTACTCCTCCGGCAAAGGTAAGGATATTACTGCCACACTACAGATGGGGAAATAGAGGACTATAATCAAAGGGGGGACCTGGAGAAAAACCCAGAGCACGGCTCCCAGCTGTGAAGCATACAAACCAGTTTACTAGGGCCTGTCTGATCTGGAGCACAGTGTAGCAGCCTGAAGACATCAGGCAGGCCAGGAAACAGTCTCAGTTTAAAACGAAGAAGGTCTTACTAGCAAAAGGCATCGCTCATCCAGTAACTGCCCATAAAGGAACAGCAGGAGATCACTTCATGAGGGTACGGTCTATGCTATCCCAGTATCATTCCCCAAAGGGCCGAGACACCCAGCAGTCAAATACTGGCCTTAAGACACGCACACGCAACTCTCGCTCACAGACACATTGCTCACCAGCCCGACTCAGCCCACGATGCCTGCTGCAACGACGCGGCGTTTTGCTGTTCGAATTCTCCTCCCAACGCTGTGCCTGTTGTGCACTGGATGCGATCCTGGCAAAGAATGCAGCAGGATTTCCACGTGCCCGTGTCTCGGAGGCAAACGTCTGACTTGCCTTACACATCAGCAGTTACGGCAGCCCGTTGCCTCAGCCATGCCCAGCACAGCCTTCCCAGCACGATCAGCTCAAAGCATGGTCACAGTCAGCACAAATGATGGACCACGCATCACTGTCTTATCATGCTCGTCTGCTCCACAAACAGCCTTGAGTCTCAACTGATTTACAAACCAAACATGAGGTTTTCCTGCTGTCAGCATTAGAAAGCCATCATAGTTAGAGAAAAGCTACATCCTAGTCTGCCTCGCTTTGGAAAGGGGATAAAAATCAGATGCAGGGATCTGGTTATAGTCACAGAATGACAGA
>VZTV01066696.1:15156-30662 GCA_013400875.1 Anhinga rufa
TGCCCCTTGTCCTGTCGTCGGGCACTGCTGACAAGAGTCAGACGTCTTCATCCTACCTCTCGTTCATGTAACGGAGCTCACCACCAAGAACGAAAAGAGGAGATAGGCAAATAAAAGTGATTCATTGTCAGAGCAGGAAAGACCTTTTGTTTTACATATGAAAATCTAACAGAGCAAAACCAAATACCCACACAACCACAAAAGGGGCAAACTCGCATCACTGAAAAAGCGTGAGCCAAGCAGGGATGCAACTGTGCTGGGTCAGCCCCTGCGAGTCGGACTTTGCCCCCAAAAACGCAGAAGGAAGCACCAGTGTCCCCTGCCACCACTCTGAGCATGCATGGCTGGGCAGTTAGGAAGTTCTGGTTTCCTCTCAAAACCTGAGCACCCTGCGGCATTGCTACGCGCCAGTCACCTCACCATCAGTCAGGATATGAAGTCACGGAGAATAAATAAGGAATAGCAAGATGCAATTCTTCAGGTAGAGCTGTAAGCCAAAACATGCCTTAGTATCAGGGCACATAAACAGCACAGTGGCCATGCACTTTATATCAGACGTTGAATTTCTACGTCAGAGCAACTAGCTTGGGGCTAGGGGTAAGGAGGACACAGAGAGTGCCAGGACTTGGCCCCTGCAGTGGGTATTATACAAGCGAGGGAGTCCTAGCTGGCAGATACCAGCAGGCACGCTGCTGTTCCCTAGTGCCTTTCAAGGCACCTTTAAAACTGATGCAACCAATTGCAGAGAATGAACCTCTTCTTGCTTAAACATCACATTCGATTGCATGAATAAAAGCAGCCCAATTCCCAGAAACATTTATAGTTATCCTCCCAGAGAACCTTGTCCCACAGAGCAAAACTTGTGCAGGAAACAGAATGACGGAAAAGCTAAGAACGTACACGAATATTTAGAGCAAAAAGCAATGCAGAGCAGCCTGGGAGGACTCCCAGTGGCATTCCATGCAAGGACAACTGGGGTCCCACTAGGGACTGGGATTGGCTTTGGAGCACAAGCAAAAATAACAGCGACACAAGTCCTTCCAAGTCATTAGGAAGGAAGAAAATTCTCCTTGTCTTAAACCAGGGAGTCTTTATTCTTCCCTGTCACTACAAGGGATGAGAAGGTTGTCACATTTCTTTTTGCAGTTTGCCAACACTTCCCATTTGGGCAGCTCAATCTCGCCACTATGGAGCTGGGCACTTGGCTTTGACCTGTCTGTTCATGCCAAAATCCTCACAAAGCAGGGAATTTAAGACACTTAATACCATGGACAAAAGAATTGAGAATAGTTAATGTGAAAATTTAAGCAAGTAGTGTTGAACTGCATCTACCAGAGGCTCACTCTGAGCATCGCACCAGAGTTTTGGTCTACACCAGACAACAGACAAGTGTTCCTTCTCATTTGGGTTTACATGAAACGTGCTTCACGACTTTGGTTACCTGAAGTCATAGCTCATGCAGTATTAGCACCTGAAAATGAGCGCCACGTGAGTCTTTAGAAAAGAAAGGACTCCCACTTTAATGTTTCAAAATCTTCTCTGCTGTAGAGTTAATAACGCCTTTGCGCTGTCCTCTGTCACACTGCACAAGTGTAATGCCAAGGACTGAATGATCCTGTGTGGAGAACACCTGTGGAGCTTCACTGGAATTTGTGGTTCCATATATTCATAGGAGATCTAGAGAAATGAGTGAATGAAGTGACAAAGTTTACTGATGACACTAAGCTTTTCTGGGTAATAAAAATAGCAGCTGACTGTGACGAAATGGAGGACTTTGTGAGAAAAAGCAACCAAACATGACAGTGAATTTGGTCTGCCTGGCTTAGGTAAATCCAATGACATACATGGGAAAAAGCACTGTCCTAACTCTACAATGACAGGCTCCAAACTGACCATTAACGATCAGAAACATGACTCAGGGTTACGATCTGCAACTCTAGGAAAATGCCTCCTGTCAAGAAAAGTAAACATCATTCAGGACAGATCGTTATGCCTTTATACAAACCCAAGCTGCACCTCTATCCTGGGCAGTGTGTAGCTCTGCTCCTCTCCATCTCTATGGGCACGCAGAAGAACTGGAAAAGGGTCAGAGAAGAACAACGGGGAGGAGCAAAGGACAGAAGCGTGTTCATCTGCAGAGCCACTGTGCTCTAGCTCTTGAGCCTGGAAGAGACAGGACTGCAAAGGCAGAGCAGGCACAGAGAGTACATTGAAATCAACTGCTGACCACCTCTCCCAGCACAAGAACTAGGGAGTATCACATGAGGCAGACTCAAAGCGAACCAAAAGGATGTGTTTCTTCACACAACACATAATTATGCTGAAGAACTTGCTGCCGCAATTATGCTCAGAACTTGCTGAGGATGCTCAAGGAATGCATCGACATCTTGGACAAGAAGAAAAATCATGAGTCGTTAAAGACAAAGATGCATCCGCTGGCTCAGAAATTCCCGAAGCAAGGCAAGGAGAACCTTCACAGATGGATAAATATGTGCTTGCACCATCCTTACAGGTATTTGCTCTTGACCATGTTATTGTTAGCTGCACGTGAAACTTTTTACTTGGAAAAAGAGAGTAAGGATGCTCGAGCAATGTCTCTCTACGTGTCCATTGGATCTGCAGATCTTGCAGCCACAAGGGATGCAATGTCAGACTACACAGACTTATGGTCTGACCCGCTGCACTTGTTCTTGTGTTTGAGGCTAAAATACCGCCTCCATCCCGAATAAGGCAGAACAAATACTTCACACTACAAGAAAAACCCACAATATTCTGTATTATGAAAAGACAAGAGGAGATCTATTTGCCTACTTCTGTCAACCATGAAGAGCTGAATTCACAAGCTCAAGTAAAAGAGCCAACACTCCCTAAAGCCCTTTGTGCGTACCCTCATTTTATTGCCACTCAAAAGAGAGCACACAGCAGTATTCACTGGAACACAGTTTTATATTTCAACTTCCCCCCCCCCTCCGCCTTTAAACATAGCAAGAACATGGCACTCAAATCAGCTGAACCCCAAATCAGGCTGGCTGGCAACAGCCAAAAGGTTATGATCAGGACTTTACAATTTCTTAAAGATTTGCAGATGATGATGGGAAATTCTCTGTAGTAATTTTATAGGAGATGGCAACAAATTACAAATAACAGAGCCAAGAGAGAGCAGAGCCTTCCCTGTGTGTACAGATACACGTAGGGAAGGAAACTAAAATAGCGTGGTTTCTTTTCTCCCCAAGGTTAGAAACAAAAGACAGGGATTTAGGTAGATTTTACCTAAGTCTTCTAAACTGGTATTACATTACAAGAAATAGCTCAGCATTGTCCTTTTAATAAAAAAAAAAGACTTCTAATGCTATGGAACCAGAAATACAGTCTTCATTTCCAAGTTCTTGCTGAAGAACAGCTTACAAAATCAAAATGCTTTATTATTAACTGCTCAAATGCACTATTACATGACTTGCACACAATTAAAAAGCCTCACGCTGGGCAGCTACTCACTGGAAGGAGCTACAATCAACTCTCTATCCCAGTCATCAGCTTGGATAATGACAACCCTTGTTAACGGAGACTTCCCTGGGTAACTTTGCTACAGTAAAAGCAGGTGGCACTGTTCTAGCTGGAAAGCATCCAGCGTTTTGCACCACTAAGGAATTGGTTTATTAACTCACAACGCCGTAAGACAGTACAATTACTACCAGGTACAAACATGAACATCCAGGAAAACGAGAGGGCTCTAATAATTGAAGCAAACAATTGCACAATGCAGAACAAGAAGCTTCCTAAATGAATACCTGTCATATAACACTTTACAGGAGACAGAGAAGAAGAAAGCTACTTCCTTCAGACAGCAAACAGTTACAGAATCACATTTTTGTTAAGAACAAGTGAGGAACGTTGTGCACAAAGCCATTCTTGATGTACTGCATATATACAAGGCTCACGTATCAATGTACTTCAATAGTTTTCTTGGGATCCTAATCAGCTTTCAGCAACGCTACGCGACCCACTGCACTTCTGCACCAGACAGAAAACCCAGAGAACTGAACAGGACCATGCCCACGTGCTTTCACTGAACAGAACGGCTGGCAAATACTTATATTCTAAGGAAAACTCCTCTTTCTAGAGAAGTAGCTGTTAATACAATAACCTGAAACACAATGCCTGTGTCAGTAGCTATTAACCTTGGCATCAGCAAGTTACCCAGAACACCTGGGGCGGGGGGAAGGAAAAAAGAAGCCACCACTGCTGACATCTTGCAGTCTCCCTTCTCCCATACCAAACCCTCCATGTTGTTTCTAGGGAATTTGCCAGCCACACACATGCAATTTCAACTCAGCTGCTGAAGGAAGAACAAAGTTGTCTTTTTTCTAATTTAAGACATTCATTTGAAGTCATTAGTATGTTCATAATGAATGCAATTAACATTTATAAGAACAATCAGTTCAGGGTATTATTCTGCAACTCAGAGCTCAAATTACCCAGCCAAGGTGAAGATGGGAGGGGGCATGAAGCTTTGCCCACACCAAACAGGCAACAAGTGAGTGGGGAACAAGTTCACAAGAGCAAAATGTGAAATAAACTCCCCCTGCTCAAGGCCGTACCTGTAAGAGGTGCAAAACCTCCTCATCGCACCCGGCCCAGTGACTAGAGAAGAACACCTCCAAATCCCATCACCAGTCCTCAAAAAGCAATTTTAAACTGGGCATCGACAGCTCCTTAAACCAACTTCAACAAGCCAACTTTAAACAGTATATAACATTATATTCTATTATTTTATAATGTTATCAAAATGTTATATTAAAGTATTATTTAAAAGACTGCTAACAAGATATTAACAGCGAGAGGCAGGGCTATGAGGCAAGTGCAACAGGCTTGCTCTTCCACCACTCAGCTTCCACTTCAGTGGCAGTGAAATGGCTCCCAGCTGCTCCCGTTTAAAGACGGGGAAACAAAGTCCTCTGTCTTACAGCAGAAAACAAGGATTAAGAGCACCAGCTAGATCTAAGCCTTCCCCTCTGACTTTCTCCTGCCTTTAAACAAAGCTAGAACACAACCAAAAATGTGAGAATGCCCTAGGTGCTTTGTAGTACGGCTTAAAGGTACCGTAAGAACAAGGCACTCCTTATGTCAAACAGCCAGTACCAAACTACTGGAATAAGCAGTACGGTTTCTGTTTATTACTGGGCAAATACATGAGCATGGACACACACATACAGGATTTAAAAGGCCTGGAAATAAACTGAGAGAAACGGTGTGCATTGCTGGACAGTAAATGGTATTTACAGCAAGGAAATTCTGTCCTGGTGCATCCATCAATTAACTTCACTATGGCCAGGATTTGGAGCAGAAAGAGGCAATAGCCTTGGGGTCACGGGATGAAAGGAGCTGTGCGGGGGCGAGCTGTGTTCCCTCGCTGTCATATGAAACAGCTGGCTTTGCCTGGATATGCAATATCCAGGAACCAAATCTTGTAGTCAGAAACACCATCCCGTTGGATGTGATAAAACCAAAGCAAATGCAGCACTAGCCAGGGTGACTGTAACAGCGGGAGAAAAGAGCTAGCCCAGCCTATAGGAAATAAGATCTCTCCTCCCCTCCGAGATTAGAAATTAGGAAGAAAAAAAGAGCTTTGCAAAATACATCAGAAAGCATTTCTTTTTTACAGTGGCTGTGAAATAGTCTGCTAGTTTCAAATAGGCTCATATAACACTACTTAGTTTTTCCCTTAAGTCATATCTTCTAAGGGGGGCAGTGACACTTGCCACTATTAATACTCCTTTAACCAGCAGACGGCGTCAGCCGAGACACAAAGCAGCACATTTCCGGAAATAGCTCCAGTCTGGCAAATCACACCTTTCCATCTCGAGGCTGGTATACCTCAGCATGAAAAACCCCCACAAAAAACCCACCCCATCCTGCACAGCTCATCCTGACTCAACGCCCACTGAAGTCCCAGCGCAAAGTGTCTGTCTCTCACCAGCCGCAAACCTGACAACCGAGCACTCTGGCCCTGGAAAGACAGGACAGCACTGGTTTTCATGGAATAGCCTTCCTAAAATCCCTGGAACCTGCAAGCAGCCAAAGTACTCCAACCCTGGGCAAGGCAATGGGGAGAAAAGAACCAAAATGAACTTCCCTTAGAGTTGACATTCACTGCTTTTCCAGAAGACATAAGCTGTTAACCTTTCACACGCAGGCAGACCACTAGCTAAGATCTTTACACTGATATCGCTGCCGCAACATTCCTAGAAATACAGCTGTATTACCAAGGGCTAGGGATTGTTGTGGTGATTGTCTTTTTTTTAAAAAAAAAAAACAAAGATAAAACAGTCCTTACAGGGAAGAAGCTGGTGACATGCTCTACCGCAAAAGCAGCTGTTACGGGTTTCAAGAAGTCCTGAACTGCTTCGGGTAGGACTGCACTGGGAGTCAGCTTCACTGTTTTGGATCAGGAGAACATCCAAACCTTTTAAAAAACTGCATTAGTAGAGCAAAACAAGACACTAAAAAGAAATGGAGGTTAGTCTCTGAGGACAAGATGGGTACAGGTTACAGAAAAGGACAAGCAAGAGCATGATTTCAGTGTTTTCAGCGATGAACTGTTTACCTTCCTTCACTGGCATGAACACCAAGGAAAGCGTTTTTCATATGATTTCTGGGAACTATTTTAGGGAATTCTGAAGAAGTGACTCTAACAGTGAGTAGTATGAAAGAATATTCAAGAGTTCCCAGATTTTCACAAGAGCTCATCCATCTGCTCGGGTAGCAAGCAGGAATCAAACTGCAAATCAGACACAGGTTTAGGCGAGTTGAAGCCAAATGAAACGATTGCAGCTTGTGAGAAGTTCAAAACAACCCAAACCTCGAGACATTTAAGCTTCAAGGAACAGGAACACAGAACATTAACATATCACCGCCATCCAAAGACTGGTGGCAGAGACAAAGAGCTGGTAGCAATGGGATTTCCCCAACACAAAAGCAGCTTGACAGACCGCAGGCAGGGTGCTGCCAGAGGAGCCTTTTAACTTTCCAGTGCCTCAACTCTGGTTTCTGATAGATTTTTTTAATCCAGGTGATTATCTGAGATGCTTCAAGGCAGACATAGCATGGCTTGGGGTTTTTTTTTTCCACCCGCAGTCTGAGGGTAACCATCAGCATTCACTCCATAAAAAAAAAAAACCCTTCTTGAGCAAAAACGACTTCTTCTTAATGAAACCATGAAAGAGCAGTTAGAGAAACCTCAGCCATCTTCAAGGCTGCGTCAGTGAGCAATCGAGGAGGCCAAACTGTTGCTGAAAGAAAGACCGAGTCACTTCCTCTGTGCCGGATGTCACAGGGCAAGGGCCCCGAGCGTGCAACAAAGAGTGAGTCAATGGTAAAAAGCAAACACCAGCGGTACATCTACAACTCCCTCCTGGCCTATGAATTCCAGAGACGTATGACTAAGTTCCCTTTCAAAGAATAAACGTTTTCCTAATCAACTGCTTCTGCACCAGAACGCCACACTGAATCAGCTCCAACATCACTTAGAAAGGAGGCGCTGGCGCGCTGAACGTCCATCAGCCACCGTTTCAGCTTCTGACCCTCCTACGCTAGCACATCTCAAGGAAATTGAAGAAAGCAGGGGAGGAGACTTCAAAATGCGATTGGAAAGATGAGTAAAGATGGCTTACAGTTTTACAAACGTTGCTAAGCCACATTTTTAATACCTTACTGATGATTTTCAGACATTACAAACAACTTGCAAACAGAGCAGCCTTCCAGCAGCAGAGCCCACCAGCCTGTCCCCCAGCCCTCCCCACTCTGTTGCTCTTCCTTCTGCTTGCTACCTGCTAACATTTACCCAGCAGTAACTCCTCTCATCCATCCAACCCCCACCTGCCCTCCGGCAACAGCTCTGCCTCCCCTGCAGCCTCCCACTGTGCCAAGGACCAACCCTCTCTCGCACTACAAACTGTTGCTTCCTAAAGTCCTATCTGGGGCATCCGAGAAGTCTCACTTCCTAAGATGTCCTGCACAGACTAGATTTCTGATTGCATTCAAAACCTCAGTGAGTAAAGAGAAATCACTTCGGTCCAGGCTGGATACCAAGCAGAACAACTTTAGGATGTGAAGTCACACAAAATACCCAAGCTCTCACAAAAATGAAGTTTACACCTCCACACCTTGCAATATATTCCACCCAGGGTGAGAGATTTTGTTCAAGCACCGTAGGTGCTAGGGTATCAGTTGCAAAATGTGACCACCTTTGTGTATGGGTGATGCTATTTATACAGACAATGCTCCAAATAAAATATATAAAAAAATAAGTTAACTGCATTCACTGTCACGGTGAGCAGCTACAGCTCCTGATTCAGTTCCTCAACTGTTGGGTGGAAAATTCCCCATTGCTGAAACTAAAGAGATTGTCAGAAAACTTGGCAAACTACCAGAAAGCTGTGCTAATGCTAATTTGTAATTACTGTTTTGATCAAATACAAGCCAAGACCCCTATTGTGGGGAAGGTTGGCCACAGGTGACTAACACAGCTGCACCCAAGTAAGATTCAAGGCCCACTGGTCACTGAATTTTGGGCAGAATTTTCAATTAGCAATCCTCTCGTTAACTAATCAATGATGGCAGCAGGGTTCGAGCCGACGGATCCAAGCAGCAAGGCAGCGCAGCTGCAGGCAGGCGGCGAGCCCAGCTCATGTGCCACACTGCTGGGCAGTGCCCACGCAGGCGACAGCCCACCGGCTTCAAACGCAGCAGAGCTTGCTGCCAAGCGGAACAGAACGACCCTGCTCCACGTCCACCAGAGAGAGGACAAGCAGTCGTGGACTCACATTGCAGCAAGGGCGATTTAGGTTGGGCATCAGACAAAGCCTTCTAACAGGAAGGATAATTAAGCGTAGGAACAGATTGCCTGGGGAGGGACAGGAACTGCCATTCCTGAAGGTTTTACAAGTGGTGGGAAACATCTGTCACACTGACCCCACGTTGGGTAGGGGGTGGATTAGGCGGCCATTCAAAGACCAGCTCTGTTTTCTAACAAGTCCCCAAACCCCCCACTGATCTCCTACTTTACACTGTTCCGATCCCAGTGCTGACAACAGCACAGAAATAAATTTTGTTTAGGATACAGTACCGAGGGAAGGCTGAGATTTAGAGCAGCCGAAGGGCAGTCGATTGAAGGCAGAGCCTGGGCAAGCCTCCTCACACCGCTCTGCTGGGGTGCTGGCACCCATTTCCACCCCAAACAGGGGCTGCCATTTGGGTAGCGGGTTCCACCTGCGAGCACGCAGCCAGCCAAAAGGCAGACCGATGCCCGCCAAGCTTGCTCACAAGCCCACGCCTTCAGGCCCCGGATTTAGTCCGGCGCAAGGCAGCCCTCCTCCATCTCCTGCCCCACAGGACTTTGCTGAGACAGACAAACAAGTTACCTTTTTAACATTTTCCTCCTCCTCTTGGCGTTTCTCATAGTGTGAGAAGTCATCAAAGATGGAGGTGGTGTGCTTGTAGGTGGCAATGATTTTCAACACCTGCTTAGCCTTTTCCAGAGGCACCTCCTGAGTGTCCCTGGAGTTGGTCACTGGTTTATTCTCGTTGTTCTCTAGGCGGATGTGCCGCAGCTGGCTGTTGGGAACGTCCTTCACAAAAATCCACCTGACATCAAAACGTCCCTTCCACTTGTCCTGGGACCACACACCCGCACACGTGTTATAGTCCACAGCAGATTTCATTTCTGCTACTCCGCAGAAGTGACCACTACCGTTGACACTGAACAGTAAGTAAACGGGGCCCTTCCCGTTCATGGAGCGATAGGCGGCATCCAGTCTCTTGTTGCCATGCTCTGTACTGCACCAGATGTTATATTTAATGGAACGGTGGATATCGTCCTCAGAGTAACTCTTAATGATGAAAACCCGGCCGTGTTTTGGGTTCCAGTCAAAATCCTTGGGGTTGTAGTTGTTGATGGATCTCAACTTCTCCAAGACCGGGTGAGGCTCCGAAGGAGCAGAACCAGAACTGGCCTGAGACTGTCCCACTCCGTTACCGTCCACGCCGTTTTGACCGAACCCATTGCCGCGATTACGAGGGGCAACCCAGCGGGTGGGCTGAGCCGCGGGCTGTGGCACGGGCAGCTGGGCCGGCTGCGGTGGCGGCGGGGGCAGCGGCTGTGGCTGCTGCCCGCTCGAAGCCTGTGCCACGGGTGGGCTGTTATTGATCTGCTGACCCACGGGCTGGGGGGACACCTGGGCTGGCTGCTGACCAATATTCTGAACTAAAGCCTGCGACGGGGCTTTTGCCACCGGCCCTTTGTTATCCCAAGTTCCAATATCCATGTTATGTTTTATTGGAGGCGGTGGAAGACTTGAACCTGCAATGCCATTCTTGGTCTTCAGCTTGGGCTGCTGCTTAGCTGGTTTGCTAGCGATGTCAGCCCAGGAGGTCGGCTTTGGAGGAGCGATAGTAGCTGGAGGCAAACTGTTAGATGCCACGATATTACTGGTAATGGATCCGCTACCGACAGCTGAACCAACGACTTTTGGGACACTGCTTGCAACATCTGTGCTGCCCAGCTTCAGAGCTGCCATCCCTTGGTCGATGGTGTTCATGCCAGGAGCCTTGTTCAGAGTCTCGTTAGCAAAGGCAGATTGCCCATCAATCATCGCTCCACCCAGCGAGCTAGGGGCATAGGCGTAATTGCTACTATAGCCAGAGCTTTGAGTGGATTGTCCCTGAGAACTGTTATTCCCCCAAGCCGAAAAGTCAATCCCACTTGGAAAGAAGTTAAAGCCGTGCTGCCCGAGAAATGGAGTGCTGCCAAGGGCCCCTGGCTGCCCGAACATCGCGTCTGGGAGAAAGTGAGGCTCCCCGTTGCTCAGCTGTCCATAAGAGGTTAGGTAGGGCATGGGTGGGTCACCCCCCGTAGACCAGGCAGCTTCGCCTAAGGAGTAGGAGAATCCGATGGAGGGACTGTAGTAGTTTGGCAAGTAGGAATCGGACATTGCAGTGTATGCATTATTCTGAAAAAAACAAAAAATAAGCACTGAATAGTTAGAACGAGTTGGGCAAATTTCAAGGGACCAGGAATAAAAGCCATTTTAGACTTCCCATGCCCCACCCCTCCCTACCTTAGGGCTGGGCAGATAAACAGGCCCGGCCTTGAAACACCTCCTTTGTTAGAAGTGCTCTAAAAACTGTTCCGTTGCCAGAAAGATTAAACACAAAGGCTCAGCAAGCTCCCCATGCTCAGACGGGAGCGCATTGTGTTCCTGATGCGTGATGTGGGTCTGGACACTGGACTGCCCAGAGCTCCCGCTCAGGCTATAAACCAGTACCTTACCGAGCATCCAAATATCTTCTACTTTTCGCAGCTACTACCGAAGAGTGCTTTTCTTGCCTGGGTAACGTTCGTACCTGCCTTAGTTTTGCTGTTTGGGGGGGGGGTTTGGGGAAAGGACTCAGAGGAAGTGGAATCTGGAGGAAAAAAGTTCAGTGGAAGCACACTGCCAAAATCATGACTATCCCCAATTGCCTTCCTTGGTCCCTCCCTTAAACTTATTACCTGTGAAAACACCTTCATCCCTACAATTTAAAGTTTCGGAATTCAAAATATCCCAAGAACTTGCAAACAAACATGGATTTAAAGGCTCGTCCTCAAAATATGAACCACTCCAGTGCTGCAGGCACATACAAAAAAAAGATACCTGAAAATGGGGAGTAACCAACAGGGTTTCAATAGCACGGTGACAGCAGCAGCACAAGAAAGCAGGATTCAAATTCAGAGAGGAAAAAAAGCTGCTCCATGCCTCAATCTCCCTTTTAACATCCAAGTAGCCTTTAGGTTACGAAAACAAGTACCTAATTTTACAATTAGGGAACTCTCAGACATTACCAAGATTTGCTTACATGAAAAACATCTGTCATTTTGCATTCAAACCAATGCCCCCTCCGGGGAGCGGTTAAAGCCACGCTAATGGACATTATCATCCAGTAATTTGAACCTGTGTGCAGACAGCCTCGTGCTATACAGCCGCTTACATGCCAGCCCAGCGCAGGCGAGATCAAAGTCAGGTTCAGTTCCCATTTAAAAGCTTGGCTTGCAGCAGGCTCCACTCCATTTTTCGTTGAATCATGTTTTCACGTGCCAAGTGCAGCTCCCGAAGGACTTCATGCCATACTGAAATCTGTGGAGGCTCTCAAGATGGCTCGGGCACCCTCCAGAAATAGCTGGTTTGCCTCCCCACCTTCTACTGAGTTAAAGGAAAGCAACAGGCTTGGGGCTAACCCAGCCCAAATTTTACAAAAATCAATAGGAATTATTTCACTTAACGTGTTCAGAGACAAGGTTTGTTTCATTGTATAAAACACTAAAAAGCTTTCTGTGGTACTTCGTGGTGTGAATGCATGAAAACTCAGAGGCACTCTCTCCAGCTTCTCCGTTTTCCCAAAGAAGGGGTCCCAAAAGCAAATTAATAATAAAACTAACTCTTATCCAGGGTGCAGCTTCACTAATTGAGGAACTCAGCCCTGCTAAATCAAAACCAATGAACAATCTTTAGGGCTCGGTCTGTTCAAAAGCACAAACACTGATTAATTTGTAAGGCAAATGAAGGAACTTAAAAATTATTATTAATTTGAAGCAGCAAAGTCTCTTGAAGAGCTAATCCCCTCAATTCTAAGAGTAAATTAAGTTTAATGGAACACAAACATGCAGGCCCATCCTAAAACCGGAGCCCAGAGGGCAGAGTAGCACTTTCCTCTCTGCAGGCTTCTCCCTCAAAGGGCACAAAGCACACCACCGTCAGATGAAAACCCATCCCCTCGTCACCTCAGAAGACTTTCTTACACGCCATTATATGTTTAACTTAATGAGATATCCTGATGCATTTCCTGTACATTATTCACCTGCTGTACTCACACAGTAAGGAGGGGGCACAGGAGTTAAACAGCAGTCGAGCACTGCCAGCTCAAAGCAGATTTAAGACCAGCCCGCTGCTGTTCCCTACCCGAATGTCTAGGACTATCCTCCGCTATCAAACACGCCACCTCGCTCTGCTACCCTGCACTCGCACAACTGACACAGTTACTGATTAGTATGCAAATGAAACTTCACTGGCTTTTAATTCTCTCCAATGACTAAGACTTTTGGTACAGTTATTTCCTCAAATTCACTATTGCTCTTCACCTCAAGACTAGAGGCAGGGTTTAAGCTTACTTATTGTTGCTGTTGAGTTTTTTTATTTTTAAACTGGTGAAGAATCACTCACCATGTATCTCAGCTTTAAAATACACAGCAACCTCATTTACTAGGCTGACAAGTGAGTAACAGAGGCACCTGAAACAGCAGCTTCTGAATGAAGAGCCACAAAACCTTACAACGTGTTACCCAGCGCTTGCGTGGAGAGCTCAGAAAGCAAGTTCAGAAGCCACTCGTGTTACCCTGCGGCAGTGGGCTGCATGTAATTAATATTTCAGAGACTTATCTGTACCTCCCTTTCCCATCTTCAGAGAAGAGGTGCACCCTTTGATACCTTTGTATTTTCAAACCTGGCTGGTGGGCTCAGCAGAACCACGGTCCCCTCCAGGTTGAACCTCTGGGCTTTGTTTTCTCCTGTATTCAGTGGCAAAACATGGATGAGAGCTGCCAGGCAATGCAGCATGGAGAGAAACTGAGCTAAAGTCACCCTAAAGTTCCATTCAGAGTTAACACAGTGGTTTTACCTCACTCCTGCTGAATTTCTAGAGCAACCGCTCTGCTCCACCTCCCAGGGCACACTCCAATCACTTCCTTGCCTTTAAAAAGTAGTTTTATCGCTGTGACACATGCAAAAAGAAACTAAATATTCAGAAGTTCTTAATCAAACATGCAAAATAGGGTCAAATATCATGCTGCTCCTAGCATTATAGTAACCTTCACTGTCTTTAGGAGATTTAAATAAAACTACACTTTGCAGGAAATACCTCCCTGTTCAGAAGAAAGCTGGAAATTGGTGATGTTAATTTCTGGGATAGAAAAAACCCACCATTAAATGATAGCTCCTAGGAAAGTAGCTAGTTTTATTCAAGACTTGAGAAAGTAAATCACACTCTCTCACCCTAGGCAGGTCGAATTTAGGCTTGTGACTACTTTGGGAGCCGAATGCATTAAGTTATCTTAATGGACAGGTTGAATTCTGGAGATTGTGAACAGCTGGCAGGACCTGAAAGAATATTTAGCCTCATATCTTTTAGCACAAACTAGGAAAATACTTGTTGAAAATTTAACCGAGACAGAAACCCGCTCCTGTGTTCCAATAAAACATGCGTCACTTATCTGAAAAAAATACACTGACTAGTAAAAATGATAAAAAAATACAGGAAGGGAAAACCAGAACAGCTTATTTCTACTAATCACAACTGGAGAGGCAAGAGAAGCTGAGAGAATGAAGGAACTGCTCCAGTTAGCTACTACAGATGTTTATCTATAACACTTACTTCTACCATCTAATCAGCTGAACTCCATCTGTTATGTGTCACTCTCCTACCGCTCATTAAGAAAAACAAACAAAAACCAGTTAGCAGCAGAGCTAATCTTAAACAGTAAGTTAAGAGGAAAAGTATCTCTAAGTCTGACTTCCAGCTGATCACAAGCCCTCCAGCTCGACTGCTAACTAAAGTTTGCAAAGAGTCTTTGCAGCCTTTATCACATGTGTGTTTTGTGGGTTTTTTGGTGAAAAACAGAGAAAACCCCATGACACACGTTTTCAGTTTAACTTGGCAGAGAGATAAGAACCTTGACAGTATCCTCCACAAGCCCTCGGAGCGGTAACTGCATCATGCGAAGCAATCTCGCAGCACGACATCGTGCATCTCCTCGTGTGGAGTAAAGGACCAGAACCCAGCAAGGAAATAGGGTCATAACAGTAAAACTGAAAGAGCAGAAATGGTAACTTCAAGACCCAAACACCAACTGCAGAAGTCCTCACGCCCCCAAAGGGCTACTAAACACCTGCTAGGTACCTCACCCACCACAACCAAATGGATTTTGGTGTTTTCCGCCTGGAAAAAGGCATGTATAAAATAGCATATTATGGTAAGGAAGCTGGCAAATGTCAAAATGCAACGGGTGGAGGTGGGGAACGAGTGGAGGTTTGCCAAGGGTGCCGAATTCGCCTTCGCTAGGGAGCTTCCTGCCCATCAGCAGGTACTCTTACTCACCGGCCGGGCCTGGGGACTCAAGTAGGGTTCAAAGTCATCATCATTTAGCCCATCCTTCTGATGCACAGATCCATTTTGCACTGAGGAAAGGATTCAGAGCGTCAGAAAGAACTGATAAACTCGGACATTTACCAACTCTTGAGTATTCACAGCCAGATGTTTTAACACAAGTACCGCTTGCTTGTTTAGAACACGCCGCGCTTGGCCCGGCGGGGAGGGCAGAGGCGCTTCACCACCACGCAAACGCTCCTTAACGCGAGCTTTCCCCGGCCCCGGGAGCGACGAGGGGCTTCGCAGCTCACGCCTTGCCCGTGTGTCCCCCC
>VZTV01066696.1:31562-42490 GCA_013400875.1 Anhinga rufa
CCGGGGGTCGGGGCGGGGAGGAACCGCAGCCTCCCCAGATGAAGAGTGGGGCGCAGCTGTAAGCCCAGATTTGGGGGGGGGGTGTCCCCAAAAGGACCCCATCGCTCCCCAAAGGGGCTGCCAAGGCGGAGGGGAACGGAGCGCAGGGTGCTGGGCGTGGGGGCGGTGGGTGGGCTGCGCAAGGTGGGTGCGATGGGCTCCCTCCGCTCCACGGCTCCGACTCCATCCGACAGCCGGTGAAACTCTCCGTGAAGCGCTTCCCCGGCCCAGGCAGGGGGTCCGAGCCGCAGCGACCACCCCTCAGAGGCTGCGGGCAGAGGGACCCCTGCCCGCCCCGTCCTGCCTCGGAGGTGACCGAGCCGCCGCCATTCACCTACCCACGAATAAACCGTTTGAGGGTGGTTCGATTTTTCCTTTTAATGCAAAAAATAGCCAAACACATCTTCCTTCCCCCTCCCCAGGTGTGTTTCCTTTGCTGTTGTTTTGCTTAATATTTCCAGCCAAGCAGCTCCCCCCCTCCCAGCCCTCCCAAACCTCTGCAGCTCTAACAGCGCCCGGCGCTTCCCTCCTTCCATCTTCCCACCGCAGCGGAGCCCAGCGGGACCCCGGCCACTGGAAATAATAAAAAAAAAAATAATAAAGAGGGAAAGAGGGAATACAGCAGGGCGCATATTATTTCAGCAATGTGCCAGTTCTAATCCTGCCAAGAGATTATAGGAAGAAAGAAGAAAAATACAAAAATAAAACCACCAAACAAGTAGCGACAAGCACGGAGCAGCCCCAGCACACAGTGTAAACAGAAGCTGCCCCGATCCGGAGTCCAGCTCTCCTGGAAAGCAACAGCACGACATGCTTTGTACACCCCGAAAGGTCCCTGCGGCGCCGAGCAGCGAAGGGGGAGGCTGTGGTTTTAAGCTCGAGTTGATATTTTTTTGCCTTTATGCAAAAGGTTGAAGTGATCTCGGAGTCTCCAAGCGACGTTTGCAGCACCGAGCCTGGCCAGGCGGGGAAAGGGATGGGGGAAAAGTGCCACGGGAAGAGGTGGGATTGGGATACAGGGACCCCGAGACCGGCGAGAGGAGGTCCAGGGCTTTGCAGCTGAGAAATCTGGACAAGGGAAGGGAGAGCAAACAAATACAAAAAAATAGAAATATAAAAACAATTTGTGTGGAGGAGGAGGAGGAGGAGAGTACGGACAGTAAAGGCAGGGTTACTGTCGTCTTCCCCAAAGCAAGAATAATAATAAAAAAAATCCCAGCTGAGGTGACAGTGAAGAGTCTGACAGAATTCCCTTCCCTCAGGGAAAATAAAAATACAAATGAGGTACCTTTTCCACCCCAAAGCCGTCATCCCTTCCCACAGTCACATCAACGCTCCAGCCACCGGTTAATGTCTCTCTGAAATAAAATAACGGGGGCCAGGACAGGCCCGGAGCAGAAGCACCATGCGCGCGGCTGGGCCACGGCGCGCCCTCGGCACCGGGAGCCCTCGTCCAGTTCCTCCCGGTTGGGTTGTTCAGCAGAGATCCAGTCTCTCCTTGACTCTGCAAACAGGCGGTATTGTTCAGTGCTCCACGGAGACGGAGCCTTTTCCAGGTCTCACGTGTTTCTCCAGCTTTTTTGTTTAAAAAAAAAAAATATTATATATATATATATAATATACAGTACAATGAAAATATCCATGGAAACAAATGGGGTGGCTGGCAAAGATGCTCAACAAAAAAGCCCAAAATAAAACGAATTCCCAACTCTTGCCCAAACTGACGCTTGCCTTCCCCACTAGTCCTCCAAGACCACAATCTCCACGTTATGGACCTGGTGCTGGTGGTCCTCCACATCTCCCACCACTTTCTCCTCAGTCCTCAGCTCCGTCTCCAGGATCACAGCTTTGCCCTCCGACTCGTCCGTGTCTGCTTCGGGATCCGGCGCCGGGTCGATCTCTATGATGGTCTGCCCGTCGTCCGAGGTGCCTTCCACGGCTTGGATGGTGGAAGTGAGGCCGGACTCCATGGCCACCAGTTCCACGGGGTTGACTACGGCCGCCACGTTCGCCAGGGCTCCGCTGTCCTGCATGGCTGCCGAGCTCAGCAGCGCCAGGCTGGAGGACGGGTGGAGGGTGACCGTATCAGAAGAGCTGGTCTTGGAGGAGGACACCACTGTGGCGTATCGGAAGAGCTGGGAGCCAGACGGCAAGGTATGAACAGTCACCGGGCTGGAGCCTTGGCTAATGGTTGCCACCGGGATGTTGCCCACGGAGAACTGTTGTCCGACGGGCGCGATAGCGATGGGTGAGATGACCGTGAACTGAGGCTGCTGGATGGGGGTGGAGGGGCTGAGGACGGTGGCGGAGGCTGGGCGCTGCAGGCGGGGTCTCTTGGGGGGCTTGGGAGCGCTGACGGGCATCAGCACCACGTTCTGGATGGTTTGGGACTTCGCCTTCTGGTCCTTGGCAAGTTTCTTCTGCTCTTCCAGCTGCCGCTCCAGGTCTGCAAAGAGAACAGCTAAGCAGCGCGCTGGGCTGGGGCCAGCACGCTGCGAGAGCTCCTGGGGACTCGCGGGCTCCACAATTACACCCTGTGTTTGCAACAGGAGGTCTCCTAACCACCCGGTCGAGCATGATCTTAGCATTTCACTCAAGATCAAACGGCACTGAAGGAAAAGGTCCGCTTCTCCTGCCACCCACACAGACCTGGTCAATGTTCTGCACCTACTCAGCCTGCTTTGGCTGGCTGTCAGCACCTGGATAAGGAACTAGCAATGCTCTACGCCAGTTGGCTACTCCTGCTGATGAGGAGATGGGCATTTCTGCTCCCCAAGCTAGACCCACCTACAGGGGAGAGTGGACAACCTGCCTTGGGCAGTAGGAACCGCTTCCAGCTTGGCTGGGTCCCCTCCCCAGGCACCCATCACCTGTACTGGGGACAGGGAGCAGGACTGCCTGGGGCAGTGAAACACCTCCCTCGACCCGTGTCTGTGTGAACGTTGGAAGTCAGAAGCAGCACAGCGATCTCATTTATCCGGGGCAGTAGGGGACTAGGACATCCCAGAGAAGACCAGGTCCTACAGGACACGGTGAGGAGGGAGACACATCCTGCAAGCAGCTCTGGGGAATCCAGGTCAGGTTATTGGCTTCAGCTCAGGAGAAGCCGTGCAAGACACCCGATAGCTCCACGCCAAGACAAGCAAACAACTCCGCACCTCGTACACGGAGCTTATTAGCTTGGGCACAGCACGGCACCGCCTGCAGCTCAGATGGCTGCCACACAGCCCTTAGCTCGCAGCACCTATTTCCTAACACCAATGGAATCGGACTTGCACCCCCAGCACCCTGGCTGCAGCAAAGGGCGCAGACTTTGGGCTGTCAAATGCCCCGAGCAACTGCTCACTGCGAGGCAAGGGAGAGGGGCAATTCCACTCAAGCCCTAGAATGGAAAGGGATTGCGATGCATTTGTTTTGGGGCAGCGTGTATTGAACAATAACCCAAATACGGTTCGCATGTCGAAGCGAAGTCACATCAGTTCCCAAGCGCAGCAACAGGATGAGGAGCCTTACTAGGCACTGACTGTACCTGCCAGCGTGTAAAGAAATTGTTCCTCTCCTTGCTCTGTCTGGTTTTTCCTGTTGTCCAGAACTTTCTTGACTGTGTCCATTAGGCCAAATGTGTGGGCGACGTTGTTCAAGACTGCAGCATCTGCAAGGAAAGAGAATGAGGACGAGTGCCTCGTCCCACAGGTGGGACCCCCTGTTAGGTACTCAAAAGATGCTCGTATCATTTTTTCTGCTGCTTTTTGTAAAACTATCTCCGTTTTTTCACAAGGGCTGGCTGACAAGGGCAGACCCAGCTCCCTCATCCTTCTGACATCCAAGGACTAAATAATCCCATTCACATGATAAAGAAAATGAAACAGAGATGTGTCACCCAAGCAGCTCAAAATTACTGCAAATGAGAGCATAATTTGCAATCACAGAGATACAAACGAGCTCTCCACCTACAAATCATCGCCCCATGCTGCTGACAGTGCCATTAACATGCCAGCTCCACTGAAAGCTGTGCAAAATTTCTATTATAATCCACTGACTTCAATCACTTACAGCTTCCAAAAGCTGCCACCTACCAGACACAAAGATCCGCCAGCCCACAGCTAAATTAGAAAATAAAAATAAAAACAAAAGTCCTGGGTAAAATGAAGTTTGTGGCTACATGGATGTTCTCTCAGCAAGAGCATCAGCAAGAGGTGCTCTCAAAGCCTGTGCTCAGGGGGGCATGTGCTGAACTGGATTAAGGAACTGATCTGGGTTAAAAATAACCCGAAAGAGGGGAGGGGAGTTATTTTTAACCCAGATCAGTTCCCTCATCTGGTTCAGCCCCAAAACCAGGTTTTCTGGCGCAAGTGAAGACAGAAGGAGAAGTGAGGGGGCAGGACCTGTTTAAGCCTGCACTGTCACAGAGAAAAGCATTTGAGTAACTCTGGTCCGAGAAGTGAATCTGGGCAGGCTTTCCTGAGGGCCGGGAGCTGAGGACAGTCACCCGATGGTCTCAGCAAGCTGCCAGGGTCATTTCGCTCAGGGAACGGGGTGCCGTGCTGTGTCCTTGTGCCCGCAGTGGTGTAAGCGAATGCACTTTGCAGCTGGGCAGGCTGAGACCACACCCAGACTGGGCTCCCACAGCTCAGCTAATGAGCGCTAACTCGCTCACCACCCTGACTCAACAGCTTTAAATGGTGGGGATGGACCCTTGTTGCTTTTCTTTTTTTGCCTGCAGCTGCCCTTCTGAGCACCCTTCCCCACCGCAGAGCCAGAGGCTGTGGCTCACAACCTACCTGTCATCTGGAAGGGAGACTGACCCAACCTCTGCTGGACGCCTCTTAGGACTTCTTCTATCTCCTTCTGGATGTTACACACGACCTCTTCCATCAGCCCCACATCAGCGATTCCTTTCCAGAACATCAGCGTGTCCTCTGGCGCAAGGAGAGGGGAAAAAGAAGTCAACATGTACAAGCATTTTTCCCACAAGGCTACCTTAAACCCTTCAGGCAAGCGTAACTTTGCAAGATGACTTCTAATTTGGCCATTGGGGTGGATACAAAAAAACCCAAACGAAGCAAAACAGACCCAGGCAGCAAATCAGCAACGTGTTTTCAAGCAGCACCATGACTTCCGAGGCAACATTTCACATCTTCACAAGACACAGAGCTTAAAATCTTTGAGGAAATTCTGCCTAAGCTTCCGTACTGATCCTAAGAGGGAACGCAAGGCACCGCAGCCAGAGAGACGCAGCCAAGAGAGCTGACACGGGGCACTAACAAGACACTGCTCCCTGATGGTTTCAGTCTAGCTCCCACTGGCAGATGTTTACATCCTTAGAATGAACAAAAAAAAAAAAGCCCTTCACTGTAACTAGTAGCAACTGATCTGGGAGATCATCCGTCAGCCACAAGGCCAGGGCTGAAGCCTCACTCCCTCTGCTGCAGTGGGGAGCTCTGGTTGGCAGGGACCCTGCACGCTGGGGAAGTGCTGGGATAGCCAAGGGGCCGGGGGACAGCTCTGTCATTGCCTAAACTCTCCTTATTTTCAGGATTTCAGTCTCCAGAATATAACAGGCGACGAGAGGGGGAGAAAGCACCCAACAAGCAGCCTGAGCTTACCCGAGATCTCATCCGTGTCCTTTTTCATGCCTTCCTCAGTGGCCATGGTGACGGCAGCTGTCAGAGCCGAGTTCCACTCGATCCCCTCCTCCATGCTCTCCTCCGACAGCGCGATCTGGGTGATGCTCCCTGCCAGAGAGGCAACGTCAGCTCTCTCTGCAGCACCTGGAGCGCCAGCCCTGAATCCCTGCTTTGCTTTCTGTCCCCCCCTCACCCCTCCCAGGCTCTTTTTCACTCTCATGGTCAGGTTGTTTGTGCCTGGCTTCTTTCAACCAAATTAGCTAAAAACAAATATTGCTGCTCCTCATTGGAACTGGGATTGTGAAAGGCTCTGGGGCTTCTGGAGGGAAAGCCACGTACCCTCCAGAAAGCAAACTGGAATCGTGGCATAAAAGAGGTAGGAAGGGATCAGAATAAAGAAGGGCGCAAGTAAGCCTCAGCCCAGCCACCCTTCTCCCCTTGCATCACCAAGAGGGAGCTCTGCAGCCTAGAGAAGCTCTAATCTCTCTGGAAATGAGAGGGTCAGGGTCCAAGCTGGCTTATAGAAGGGAAATGGATCTGACTCAATCCTAAGTTTCTGGATCAAATTTGGGACCAAGCCAATGTGCGGCCATGGTGCTTTCCAGGAGATGCTCTTTAGCCTATGGACAACTCCGCTATCCCACCCACCCATGTAACCTGCCCAGCTGAATGATGAGAGTAACCTTCTCCCTTAACCTCAGCAAAGAGATCGCTCTCTGCTCTGAAGCACAGGATTCACTGAGAATTCGAGGTTGGAATGACAATCAAATCATGTCCAGCCATCGCACCCCATTCACGGATATCCAGGTGACGTGGAGCAGGCTGCTCTGGAGGAGGTCAGCATGCCTAGATTAATTCCTGAGTATCAGCCCTTCTCATGCCTTTGTAAGAGACCCTCAAACAGGAAAGACAGCAGGAAATTCTATGATTCTAAATGCTGTACAAGCTCTCTCAGATGTTTGCTCACATGGTGACCCCAGAACAGGGATCGCTTCAAGGTGAGCCTCCCCTGGCTCCCAAGGCTGCCTCTGGTCACTGCTCAATTCCAGCTGCTTTCCAGCCCTCCCATTACCGCAGAGCGGAGCTCCCTGACAGATGCTGCCGAGACCTCTCTGAGCAGACACGAGAAGCCTTTTCCTTCCCAGAAACCTGACCAGTCTCCTAAACGGTGGGACCGCCCTGCTACGCCTGGGGAGAAGGTGTAAAGTGTGTGTGTGATCAACCTCAATCGATCAGCCCAGGGAAGGAGAAGAGTGTCAGAGGGAAACTCCCATGATACTGCTAACTGGTTTCCTACCGTCAGCTGACGTAGGAGTTTGCACCACGCTCTGCTGCCCTGGCACCGGTGCTCTGGCGCTGCTGATCAGGAGATCAAATTTGGTGCTTCGACAGGTGTTGGTGCAAACTTTGTCGTGCTGGTAGAAGTCGATTTGCCCCGAGTCCATCATCTTCCTGTGCAGGGAGTGGGAAGAGAACCAGGCTCAGCTCAAATCTCAGCCTGGAGACAAAACGGAGTATTTCCACATAGGAATGCTACAGCCATGGGAAGGACAGAGAAAGGGAGACCCAGCGCCACTCTGCACACAAAGCATCTCCTGCAGGGCTTTCAAATGGCAAATACAAGCCATCCCCCAGCTTCACATACAGGGCTCCAGTCCTGTTCCACCCCCACCAAGTACCAGGTCCCGCAGGCGAGGCCACTTCTGCACAGGATGAGGAATCCTGCTCCTCAGACCACGGGGCCAGGATCTCTGCCCCAGAGGTGCTGCAGGTTGCTGGCCAGGTAACGTGAGCCTCCAAGAGATCTCCCAGGGACTGCAAAGCAGACAAAATGCCTGCTCGGGATCCTGCCACTGCAGTGATGAAGCCCTGAAGCTGGACACAGTGGGAGGCGAGTCAAATACCTCAGCATGATTCCTCCGAGGCGAATGGCTCTCTTCCAGTCCTTTAGGGTAGACTTCCCAGCCAGGTGAACAAAATGCTTCGGGCTGATCAGTTGGTCATTGAACTGACAACGAGATTAACAAAGGCTCAGCAAACAGGGTAATGTCACTTTGGGAGACTGTACTGGGACATCCAACACAGCCAGCCCACAGCTCATCTAAGCCCACACTTCTACCCAGAAACAGGAGCTGCTTCCCAGATCCCTACCAGCTCTGATCCCCTCGGCACAGCAATGCTTATAACTCCAGGAGGACCTGTTTGCAGAGTGACCTGCCAGCCATCAGCATTCGAACCACACAGCTCTAGCCAAGAACAGCCCTGAGGGCTTTCGTACAGGCATGAGCCAAATTAGCTCCTTCTGCAAACATGTACAGTCATCTTGGAGATCATCTGGGGAGGCTCTTTTTACATCAAATAGCCGAGCAACATCTAGCTGACACAAGTATTCACTCGGGCATCTGTTCCGTCCTGCTCCAGTGACTGAGAGCTCCCGCTGCGGGTCAGCAACAGAGCGCTCTCACCGCAGCAGCACGCGGGGGCTCGGCCTCAGCTCTTACATTAGCACACTCTCGAGTGGAAGAAGGTAACAGGAAGATTTCTCTTCTCAATGCAACCTGCTCCCTGAGGAAGTGACAGGAGCGGAGCATCGGGATGCCAAGGGAAAAAGACAAGGAAGAAAAGCTCTGGCAGAGCTCAGTACGCATCCCCTGCTTGCCTTCAACGCCAAGTCCCTCGTCAAGTGCCAAATGCAGCTCTGCTTTAAACAGTAATCAGGAGCAGCACTGAAATATAAGGTGGGTGATAGGCCTTCCCTCCTTAACCCACTCCTCCTCTGCTTCTCCCCATGCTAGAAACAATTTTAGTGCGAAGAATCCAGCACGCTGCAAAGTCACTCGGCTCCGGGACAAGGCTCAGATGAAACACAAAAAGTCAGAAAGTCCTGTGGAGGTCAAGTGCCAGACCTTGAGAGCAGAGAAGGAATCAACTGCGGAAACTCCCTTACCTTCACACACTTGACATTAATTCCCGGACAGACAAACTTCTTCCAGAGCAGGATGGCTTTGCTCTCCCCACAGGTGATGGGGTAGGCGATCTCGATCTCCTCGTTCGTTTCGATGGTGCTGGGGTCTGAGGGAGGAACGGGTAAAAATGAAACTTTCCACCCAAGAGGCTCAAACCCCACGAGGCACGAGCTGAAAGCTCAGACGTTGCGAGACTGACGCTCAGGAACCCAAAAGAAGGGCTGATCCCAGTTCAGGATCGGTCCTCTCTTAGTCTTCTCCAATCACTAGCAACCAGCGCCGGCTTTTTAATATAGCAACACTCAAAGTGAAGTTCGTCTATCAGGAGAATGCGAGATCAGAAATCCAACACATCTGTAAGGGGTGGGGGTGTCAAGCAGAAGAATTTTTGTGGAAACAAAATGCTTTAAAATTTGAAGCACAGATACCTCACAGATTTCCTGGAGCTCTGCTATCTCTTTAGCAGCAATATCAGATGTTTGCTGATAATATATTCTCTTCACACGCACAGTTTCTGCTAATACTGCCAAAAGACCCACACCCACACAGGAAGCAGAACGCTAGTCAGGATCTAGTGACAGCACCTAACGACAGGAGACTTTTCCCACATACTTCTCGGGATGGCGGGGAACGCTCGGAGCCAACCTGCTCCGTTCTTCTGAACTTCCAACCCAAACCGTCAGGCTGTTCGTTCAGCAAAGAACCAGCAACCAGAGCCTGATGCTTCAGCCAGCGCAGACACAACCGCCATCCTCATAACCATCGCTCCTGCCTGCTAGTGTCTGCACACCAAGACTAGGGTGAAAATCTCGGCTCCTCTGGACCCCGGGGGAGCCCTTACCATTCATTGCAGGAGCGCCAGGATCTCAGTTCCAGGACTTTGAGACCAAGCAGTAACAGCAGACTCTTATTCCAGAGTATGCCCAGACCCTGCACCCACATCCATGCCTGGGAAACAGCATCTGCAGGGGCAGAGCCAGAAGGAAGCCCAGCGAACCGGAGACACCAGCTCAGCCCTGCAGAGGAGGGGATTCTGCCCACGCCAAGCGGGAACTCACCGATCCCTTCTTCTAGCTTGTGGATGGTGTGGGTTTCGACGGCCACTACGGCGGTGCTGGCCTCGGAGCCCTCTTGGTAAATCCTGTTGTGAAAGCGGCCATCCATAAACAAACTACATAAATCACGGCAAATTAAGATTCACAGCACGGCGTTAAAAATTCGGTTCGTTTCTTTCTCGCCTGCCGTCACAGGACATGGATTTTGTTTGACACAGTTTCAATTGCAGGCGGTTTTTTGGCACATACAACATACGATCATAATCCCAAGGACTGAAACACTGTTCCCAGCCCTGTCATCGCACCCTCCACGTCGCCAGCACCGCTGAAGCAGCTCTGCAGTGCGCTTCGCTGTGCCTTCTCCTCCGGCTTCTGCTACAGGCAGTTACCCACGACAACAGGAAGCGGAGCTCAATGCCCCAGGATTTCCCTTCCAGCCCTGTGTGACACTGCGGCACGGGTGATCGATCGCGCAGGGAAGAGTCACTGTCAGGCCTGCGGCCCCCCCGCTCTGCCTATCTTACCAAAGCGGAGCCGGTATATTTATGTCCCGATTGATCGGGAGTCAAGATGACGTGCCTGGTGGCAGCCGCTTCTCCACAGCAGCTGCCGCGGGTACCACAGAATTCCCTCCAACATCCCAGTAATTTAGAGGACGATTATTTTAGGGGAAAGCTGGCACAGTATGCGGATCTGGGCACGCGGGCCCAGACCACCACGTACGGCAGCTGCAGCGTTGGAAAAACCCACCCTGGGGGTGAGGAGGGAGACCGGGAGGATGCGGTGACCACCGCGACCGCCTCGCTGCCAGCGCCGGGCTGCCGCGACCCGCACCGGCAGCATCGCCCGGCCACGTCTCCGCAGGACAATTCCAGTCCTCGGAGGACCCGGGCGACAGCGACACACACAAAAGCTTTTTCGCATTGTATTTTTCTCTCTACCGTGCGTGGCACAAAACCGACGCGGAGCGGCAAAACGCAGCGGCGCTCGGTCCTCACGCCCCGAAAAATCGACGGGTGACGCTCCCCCCCCATCCCACCCCGCACCTCCCGGGCACGCCGGTACCGTCCGACTCACCCTTGCTGCACCGGCTGGAGCTGCAAAATCACTTGGGTTTTGGTATCCTCCGGGTTCTCCCCTTCGTTGCCGTCACTTGGTACAACCACCACATCACCCACAGGGACGCTCACTTCGGCATTCGCCATCTCTCACATGAAGCCCGGTGGTGGCGGGGTGCCGCG
>VZTV01066706.1:8183-18963 GCA_013400875.1 Anhinga rufa
GGGGCCGCCGCCAAGGCAGCAGCGGCGGCGGCGGAGCCCTGCCGGGCTGCCTCCACCTCTCCCTCCGCCCCCGGCGGGGCTTAACCCCTCAGCGCCTTCCCGGGCCGCAGCGGGGGAAAGGGGAGGAGGTAGGTGTGCCGGGCTCCCGGCCGGCCCGGCTGCGGCGCTTAATCCTTTAGGGTTGTTTTTTCACTTTTGTGGACTTCACTAGTTTTTATAATGTTGTACTAATAGGGGAGAGGTGCGGCCCCGCCGCGGGGAGACCCGGCCCCCGGGCGGGGGCAGGAGGTGCCCGCACCGCCCGCCGCAAGGCCGGTCATCCCGGAGCCCCGAACACCGTTGAGGGGGTGCCCTGCCTTTTAGGCGAAAACAATCCGCCTTCAGGTATTAAATGGCGAAAAGCGGCAACCTCGTTGCAGTTGGGAACTGCTGTGCAAAGGAGAGATCGGTGTTGGTGGAATGCTGCCTTGGAGCGCCCATCGTTAACGTGAATCTGCAGTAATGGAAATATATCCACTCTGCCTGGAGAAAGGACGGTGAAATTGAAATGAGCTTTAGTCTGACTTTGCTGCCCAGCAGTGAGTTCAATTATCGAAGGTGAAGCGTCCATTGCTGCTATTTTTATTAAAACAATTTCCTTTCATTAGGTTTCCTTTGAGATTTCTCTGGTCAACTTAGGCTGAAAGCCTTACTTCATTTAACATACAATTTATAAGGCATACTTAGGCCTATTAAAAGGTTTACAAAACTTTGCTCCAGATTATCTTCCCCTTTTCTGCCTTCCTACACGTACACTTAATGCTCACTTACTTTTTGATCGGCCTTTTGGTCATACCTAGCCATGTCTTGGACTCTTACATACTGCTGGAATGTCTACAGGTGATCCCCCTCAGTTTTACAAATGTAAAAAAAATAATCTGCCTAACTAAATAATGCATACAGGTAAAGAGTGGGAGGAGTGTGAATATCATGCTGAAAGAAAAGATCAAAGCAGGAACTCAAGGGACTGAACAGGAAAGATAAGCTTGCAGGGGCAAAGTGTTGCAGCGAAGGATAAAAATTGAGAAACAGGTGTAGTGGTCAAGAGTATATAGAGGTGGACGTGTAGAATGGCAGGGAGGAGGAAGGTGTGAGGAAGTATGGACCTGCACTAGATCAAGAAGAAAAAGCAAGCTGGAAATACAAGATGAAACAAAGAGAACAGAATGTGGAGAGGGCAGTAACAGCGGGTTTTGCTAAACCTTTTCTTCTGGACAGAGCCATAGAGCCTCCATGGGGAAAATGGCATGCAAATGTGTAACACAACCACGGGTGGCAGGACAGGCACAAAGGGGTATCACAGCAAGGTCATACAGTGCTTTTAAACACCACTTCCTAATTTTTGAGCACTTAGTTTTGCCATCTCAATGTTCTTATGACTTAGGGGGTTGTCTGTGAAACATAAAGGGGGAGAAAATACAGATACCTTTTATTACACCCTTCAGCTGAGGAACTCATAGCTTTTAGCTAGCTTTTCTACAAAATTCACATTGCAATTTTGGCTTTGTATTTGACCAAAGTTAGTTTTACTACCAGTTTCAGTGATTTCCCTCATGACTGAGTTACAAAAATATATGTGAATTTAAGGTTCCAATTAAAAATTCCACAAGTGAAACTGAATTTGTAACACTAATGAGAGCTCCCATCTCCAACAGTAAAGATGTGATATCATCAGGGCTTCGCACAGAGGAGCCAACATATTGCATGCTTGACCCTTCACCAGAGCAATTAAGCCCTGTTGCAAGACAGGGCTTGTAGGTGAAGCTTTTGTTTTGTTTAATTACATGTGGGTAACAGACTGATGTTGCGGGCAGACTTCATTTTTTTCCCAGAGATTTTGTAGACATTATCTGTGACTCAAAAAGTATTTTTCCAGTCAAAGACATGTGAAAAGCATTTAGACTGAGATTGGGTTCTTACTTGCAACTCAAAAATCACCTTTCTGATACACTGTATATAATAAGAAAATATGTATTAATACGAAGTTCATACTACTATATTATGGAATGTTTGTAGGGCATTAAAATATATCTGTAAGTTAAAAATAGTCCTTCGGTTAAGTAAACTGAGAACAGGGCACATGTTACAAGGATTCCAGCCTCATAATATACTGTCTGTGGGTGAAATCCTGAAGCTACTGAAAGAAATTTCTTGTGCATTTCCGTAGTACTCAGTGCAAGGGAGTCCTAACAATCATCCTGGCTAAAGTGTAGATGTGGCACTTAGGGACATGGTTTAGTGGTGGACTTGGCAGTGTTAGATTTATGGTTGGACTCAATGATTTTAAAGGTAATTCCCAAACTAAATGATTCTATGATTCTAAGTTTGGAAAGGTCAGGGGGTATGAGCTATGAAAGTTAGTAGTACATCCATAGCAAAGCTTCTGAAGCAAATGGGAAAAAGAAAGCTCAACACTGAAGTCTTTTCCTTAAGAAGCATGAGTCTGTGCTCCGTCTTTTACAGGACACTATAAAAAATCATAAAAGGTTTTTGAGTTTCAACCCTACAGTAGTAGTTGTATGTTCTCTCTGTGAATCATACAGATAAATAGAAGGACCTTGTCTTTCACGCACACACATTTAAGCTAGCATTAGCACAGAAATTTCAATAGGATCAAGATTAGGAGTTTAACTTCCATAGATGCTGCACGCTTAATTTCAGTCAGTGAGGACAGCAGGTAGTCCACATCTTGATAAATTAAGTTCTAGTTAACTTGCGCAGAGAAAGCCATCATGCAATATTTAATTTTCAGATATTTGATTTTTTACTAAGAATTCACGTATTTCAAAAGTGTAAGTGTAGAGGGGTGAGTCAGAAAATCAAGACAATAACTGGGGCAGCTCTTTTACAGGGTGCCAGATGGCATGCTCTTTCCTCTTGCTTTTCTCCTCAAAGAAGCATCCACAGCTAAAACAAAATAACCCTACTCTACCAAAAAAATGAAGTTCAAGTATTTCTTCAAGCTTATCATATATTCTAGGGTGCATAGACATTTGGGAAGAATTATGTTACCATTTGTTAACTAGAGAGACATGAAATTGCATGTCACATGGAAAAAAAATATTTATCACTCTGGTATTTATTATATACAGGTAAAAAACCCCAGTCATGTATGAGCAAACTCCTGCACAAATGTAAGGTTCCAGTGAAATCCAGATCAGACAGTCAAGTCAGTGGGGCCCCCAGTTTGTCATGGGAGTCTGTTCACATAAAATACTTCGGAATATTACTGTGGAAGAAATAAATCTTCCAAGCTAAGCAAAACTGAATTGAGAATGAATTACTGTACTGAAGGTTGACCATTTTGTACAGAAGAAAAAAGAAGTGTATCATAGTTGTTATCCTTCTCTGAATCAATACTGTAGGAATGCCTCAGAAAGGGACACAGTAGTGCTGAAGATGCCAGCCTTTCAATGACACTTAAACCCCAAGGGGTAACAGGTCTGGTTGTTCAGTTTTGGGCCCCTCACTACAAGAGGGACATTGAGCTGCTGGAGCATGTCCAGAGAAGGGCAACAAAGCTGGTGAAGGGTCTGGAGAACAGGTTTTATGAGGAGAGGTTGAGGGAACTGGGGTTGTTTAGCCTGGAGAAGAGAAGGCTGAGGGGAGACCTTATTGCTCTCTACAACTACCTGAAAGGAGGTTGTAGTGAGGTGGGTGTTGGTCTCTTCTCCCAGCTTACTAGTGATAGAACGAGAGGAAATAGCCTTAAGCTGCATCAGGGGAGGTTTCAATTGCATATTAGGAAAANTAGGAGGAATGGTGGTGTTGGGTTGATGGTTGGACTTGATTATCCTAGAGGTCTTTTCCAACCTTAATGATTCTATGATTCTAGTAAATGCTTTCTCATTTTTGTCCAGATTTCTCTATGATTCATCCTTCTTCTTGTCTGTCTGCTCACTGGTGCTTATAACATTGCTCAAGACTTTGGCAAACCTTTTCCTATTGTACTAGACCTTAAAGTTTATAACATACTGTCTAGCAGTGTTGGTTGTTGGCTCAGCAATTTAGCAATAGCCTTCAAAAGTCTTGCTCTAGAATAAAACATAATTTGGCAATCTCAGCAGACAGTTGATGGTAGTTACAATGGCAGAGAACTTGTTCCTTTTACAGCACCACAGATTATTTGCAAAACTATCTTGGCATAAAAATGAAGGGGGGGAGGTAGTATAAGCACAGTCCAAGCTTCTTGTTAAATTATATCTAGTTTATTCTGCTCTGTAAGGCACTGCAATCCTTGGTGTGTGAAGAGATGATGAAAAACACTCACGATCAGGAACCAGCAGGGTAACTCAAGGTCTGAGTAAGTGATGAAGGGGAAAGACTTTGATCCCACTGTCTTGCTGTAAAAAGAGTGTGAATCATCTGCACCAAACCATTTGCAGAACTGATGGTTTATTTACTGTCAGATTTATGAGCATCCCCTCAAAGTCTGGGCATGTTATGGAAGCAATAAGGGCTAGCTAGACCCAGCCCTGTCATGTGGCTGGGAGAATATGCATCACACTATATACGTTTAAAGAGAGGAAAGACTTGTGTAGGTTCCTTAACCCTTGTCACTTCTTTCAAATAAATCTGTGCCCATACGTTTGGGGAAGGATTTACCCACTGGCTGTATATTTAATGAAATACTTCAGGCTTTAATTTCATCTTTCACAGTTTTCCACCATCACTCATTTTCAGTTGAAATTGATCTACCAGTTTCACTGGGTTTTCATTGAAGAGCTTCTGTAAACTGGTGATGAGGAGGAGCCAAAAAAAAAAAAAGGAAAACCACAGCTCTTCAGCAAACTTCTTGTTATTCCCTGCATCTGTGTGTTTCACAACTTCTGTCTGTGGCTGTGTGCTGGGTCTCACTGGTTGTAGTGTCCCTCCCTGAGACCTCTGCTTAGAATTTTTTTCTGCTTTTGCAGCTTGCCAACATTTCCACTGTATAAGCATACAAGTGATAAAAGATGCTAACTCAGCTTGCTGGGGCTGACAGCCACTGGAAAGCTGCAAACAAAATCAACAAGCAGAATCGATAGGGTGAATATTTCTGCATTCACCTGCCTTGCCTTTCCTGCGTGCATTCCAGCATATGGTTACTGCCTGCAGTAAAGCTGCAGCTGCAGCAGTCTGTGGGTTATGATTTGCTGTAGCAAGTTCCCCTTTCCTTTACATTTAATGCCAAGTACTCAATCAAAGCATGTTGTTTCAGGGTGTGGTTCTTTGCTGCCTTGTACTGAACTTCATTACACTCTGCAACTGCTTCTCCTGTTGACTTTTTATTCCTGTTTACGGTACGCAGCAGGATACGCAGGGTAATAAATACAAGCCCCGGCACAGAAGCAGTATCCAGTGCCCTGACTTAACAAAGTTTTGCCTGGGAAGATGACTCTAAATGGAGTTTTACTAGCCAAGGAGTTAGGTGCTGATGGGCACTCTCAAGATGTGCCCATCTCAGAGTCCTGTGCTGGAATTCTGCACTAAAATATGTCAAAAATAAAATAAACAAACAAGGAAATAAATTTCTGTCATTAAAACATAGTCGCTGGAGAGGGGGATGTGTTTTTTCATGTTAATGCCAGCCTGATGGTTAGAACATTTGCCAGGGCTATAAAAGTTCCAGATTTGATTCTTCTCTCTGCCTCCAAATCCTTGTCTCCAAAAACCACGCCTTAAATGCTGTAAAAGAATACTGTGAGAACACTCCATCCGTTAGTACACATCATTCATTAGGATTATTTGGGTTTTAGGGCATAATAAGATGAACCTGACAAGGTAGCATAGCTATTCAGTTCAATAACCCCAGCGAAATTAATGGCTAATTTTATATCCTCAACTGGTCTGCATTTTCTCTGGTAATCAATGAATCTTGTTGATTACCAGTGCTGTGGAGATAAGGATGACATTGATGTGATTTTCATTGATCTGATCTATTTGTATACAGAGTCACAGAAAAAAAAAGAATGTTTTTGGCAAATAAGATGGCACTGCAAAGACTACTAAAGACAATTTCCAGGGAATTAATTACTACATAGTAAACTTTGTTCAGTGGAGGTTGTGAAACTTTGAAGACATTCACCTCCTTCAACTACACCTACATTCACCTACAGAAACCTGTAAAATTTAAAGATTCTGAGTAAAGCAGAGTCAGACCTACTGTGTGCTTTTCACCTGAGAACATACAGCATTGGTTCTCTGAGACACTGGGATAACAATTTGCAAGCTGAAGCGTGTAAATAAAAACTTAACATTGAAAAGGGCACCTGCAAATACTGCAAAAATTTAGCCAGGTGCACCATGAACACATTTGTGGAAGCAGAAATACAAAAACTAAGCATGCATGGTTGCCTTTCACTTCCATACCAGATAATCTGATGCATTTTCCTGTCCTCCTTTTAGTTTTGTCTCTATTATAATACTATATACTTCAGCAAACTAGATGCAAACTTTTCTTTGGGTCTTGCATTTTATTAGGGTTTAGGTTTTTATTTTGCCTGTGCTTTAAATAAGTTATATCTCCTGATGAATTTATAAAGCTGTCATTCTGATTCTAAATAGCATACCTTCCAGTATATCATACTGTAAAAGAATGAGAGACACACAACTCAGTATTCTTCCTAAATTATATGGAAGGGAGAGATGATTTTTTTTTTTCTGGAAGACACTGAGATATGTGTTAAGCTATGACCTGCTACTAGTGACGTTGTTGGAGTTTTATAAAGAACATTCCTGTACAGATCAATTCTTAGAAGAAACAGACTTTATGCTGTATCTAACATTATAACTATTCCTTTTACAATGCAGAAAATGCAGTATTGCAATTTCTTTTTTCTTTTTTCCTTCGTGAAAAATATGTTTGTAAGTATTTTGTCTTGTTAAACCCAGATTTATTTACTTTTTAAATCGTGCTGTTAATCAATTCTGTTAGTAGACATTTTAACAAGCAGTTCTGGGATACATCAAGCCAATTAGATGTGAACAAACCACCATTCTGTTTGAAACGATGGGCCTCTTCTCACCCAGACAAGCTTTGGACCACCAAAACGTAAGTGCTATGACCAGAATCAGGCCACTAGAACACACTGCTATGTAGAATCTGTGCATCATTTACATTATACCATATACAATAACTTAAGCCCTCACATCTCTTTATGTACTAAGCATCAATGCAGCAGGAATTTCCCAGGCCTTGTACCTACTGCTAAACAGGTTTGTGAGGTGGAGGGGAATATATTGCATTATTGCCTTTTACTCCAAGTGAATAAAAATAATTTACCTTATCATGATGTAGATAATTGGATAAAAATCAGGCATCAATAAATGCTGTGTCTTTACTGGAAAAGAAACTGGTTGATTCCAGATAGGTATAGCACTGGTTTCAACTCTCTATAAATACTCTTTACAAATATTCCTTTGAGTAGGTGAGAAAAATAGCTACTCCTCTATCCTAATTTTCCTTCCACATACTGGATTAAAAACTGGTCTATACTGCCTCCGATTGGTACTGCCTCAACACAAAGAAATCTTTAAGATGAGCCGTTGACAGCCTAATTTCATTTAACACTTGGTTCTCTGTTTCTAGCTGAAGGTCAGTCATCTCTGGTGACTTTCATAATGTACTTTTACTGAGCATGTAATAGCGTTGTCCACTGCCTTGCTGACATAAGGCTTCACAGGCCTGGACATTAATATTTTATTCACAAAAGACCCCGAGTCTGAGAAGTCAAGTTAGAGCCACAGCCTGTACATAGATTTCCATTCCTTCCTCCCAGCACAGTACCCGTCCTGCTGGCTGATCACCTGGGATCAAGATGAGGTAAACCTGGGGGATGAGAAACACGGTCCAGTGTGAACCAACTAGATGACAGTGCATCTGCTGCTGGTGGTATGTCGCAGAGCCAGGCTAGATTGGAGAACCTTCTGCGGGGTAGGCACCAAAAGTCACCTTTTCAGTACAGCTGCTGCCGCTGGGACACTTCACTATTTTTTTGCCCTTCACAAAACAGCAAAATTGTGGAGGCCCAGAGAACAACTAGTTTTAAAGAAATTCTATTGATCCCCTTTCAGAAGAAACGCATGGTTTTCAAGAGCATTTTTCCAGAAGCTGTGTTGAGAAGCTACTGGTCACTGTCAGCTATTGGAAGTTAGCAAGTGACTGTTTTCAGATGATGAAACTGCTGAAGCCTAGTTTCCATTGGACCTGTGTTTCAGATTAGTGCCAGTTGCCTTCTCTGTACAGTTTGCTCCTGGAGCTGAGGTGAGACCCTCTGTCTGGCAGAGATGGTGCTGCTATGCTGGCTGTGACCGACACACGTGCTGACCGGTGAATCTGAGTGGACAAGAGAGAAGTAAGGACAGCTGAGCTCATGCTGCAGCTCTCAAGGGGAGAGAGGTCGCCTCTGTCCTTGCTCCAATCCTTATACTTTGTAAGGACTTAATACCTTTGGGCCCTTGCCTTTATGTCAAATGTAGTCGATGTTAGCTGTCAGGTTCAAAGTTTATGAGGGGAAGAGACAGATCAGAGACTGGCTGACGGACAGACAGATGAGCAGGCAATGTGATCACATTTATTTCCTTGGGAAATCAGATCTGTAAGTTGTATGCAAAACTGTGGATCATATGTTGGTGGGTGGGATTTTCAAAAGCTCCTAAGACCCAGAGCGGCAAATTTATTTATGCACCTCATCTTAACTCGGATAAAAGAAGAATTAGGTACCTAAGTAACACTAAAAGTCTAACCTAAATCACTTTAATAGGATTTGCTGTATCACTTGAGTAGCCTTAATCCCACTTGCTGTATTTAAAATGGTATACGATAGGAGTTTTGGCACTGATTGAGAAGAGTCTACCATTTTATAAAGCTTACATAAAAGCAATGATGAAGCCTGCAAACCTTGAAAAATTTAAAATTGCAACATTGGATGCCTTAATTCACATGCATCATCTTAATGGCAGAATGTCACCGGGAAAACAAAGCCTTAGATTGGTGCCAAACAGTCAACACTGATGCAACGCATCTACAAGTTTTTACATTGATCCAGGCAAATAAAAAAAATATTGGATAAGAGATCTCCCATTTTTTATAGCCAGTTAAAACATATAGTATGCCAGAGAAGACGACCAGTAAAATGTTGCAAAGGCACAGTCAGGGTAACTCTTCATTTGGTTTGCATTACTTCTACATGTGAAGTGTGTAGCAGAGAGCCATAAGCCATGGTAGATAAGGTGTACTGACGCTGTCAAGACCTGTGAGAAAATTCTGGCTGATGACTATTGGCAAGAAGGATTGAAGAGGGAAGTGGGCAGAGTGACTACAAATATAAATGTGATACCTGTATCCGCTGGGCATTGTGAAAGACTGGTATGCACCAGTATCAAAATTCATTTCTCCTAGTCAAATGGAAAGCAGATTCCATCAGTGGGTCCAACATCTCACCCTCAGTATTTATTTTTTCCCAATAAAGTTGGTTTTTAAGAAGAAGACTAATTGGTTTGAAATTGTTATTTATTTAAACTGAGAACAAGGGCTTTTTATATGTTTTCTGAATAACCAATTTAAGCTAGGGGTGTAAATAAATCTGTCCAGAGGACAACTATCCATTTACTGCATTCCAAGATTATGAAATCTGTTTTCATTTTATACTGTAAAAACCAAAACCTATGAGAGCATACTGTGTCAAAACATTTGGATTTAAAATGTCAGATGTATATTTAGGTGTTGCACTTGCAGTGACTAGCCAGTCACCATGGGACCTTTCAGGGAAAAACTCAATCCAAATTGGTAGATCTCTGTGGAAGCAGATTGGTAGATCTCCGTGAAAACTCTGAGTTTAAATAAGGAATATCTTCTGCAAAGAAATGGTTTGGAGTAGTTTTACTGAAACCTAAATGAATGGCTTGATTTTCAAAAGTGCTTAAACTGGCACAAAGTACCAAAGGAGGATAAAGGACTTCTGAAAATTATAATGCTTATTGAGAAGCTTATCTCTAGGAACTTATAAAGAAGTTGGGCAGAGACTAAGCAGTGCAAATAGTTTGACCCATTTAAATTCTAAGCATTAGGGCATTATTTGCCCATCTCCCTGGCAGTAAAACCAAAGCAAATAAATAACCACATTGCATCATCATTCTTTGCTACCTTCAGAGAAATCTTGTCTACTTAGACCCTTGCCTGCCAAGTGAAACAATATTTGTGTTCTTGAATGACATATAAACTTTAATCCAGCTTGGCAATCACTGGGTATTCACTGACTCAGCTGAGTTAATAAATGAATTAGGTATTTTTATTCTTGATTTTCTTTACTTTTTCTTCAGTGAATTCAAAAAGAATCATCAAAAGAATCAAAAGAATGATGCTGCTATCTATATTGCCTAAACTAATCACATTCAGAGTCTCTATAGCAGCACCATTGAAGGAAGCATACTAGAACCATTCCTATCTTCTGTCAATATTTTCCTTTCTTTCAATGCATGACAGTAGCCAGAGGACAGAACTATCCTTAGACACTGAAATAGTCCTTCCCTCTTGTTTAACCCTGGCTGGACACCAGGTGCCCACCAAAGACGCTCTATCATTCCCCCTCCTCAGGAGGACAGTGGGAGAGAAAATATAATGAAAGGCTCGTGGGTCAAGATAAGGACAGGGAGGTCACTCAGCAATTACTGTCACGGGCAGAACAGAGTCAGCTTGGGGAAAAATAGTTTAGTTTATTAACAATCAAAGCAGACACAGTAAGATATTGAGAAAATAAAA
>VZTV01066712.1:1348-23533 GCA_013400875.1 Anhinga rufa
CTTATGCCATCAGAACCCATCTCAAGCTTGCTGCTATCCCAAAGTGGTCTATGGCAGTTACCTCCTATTCTTTCAGAGGGAGATACAGGCAAAATTAGTCAAATGCCTACATGTAATTAGAAGCTTAAGTATTAGTAAAACTTTAATTTTCCAGTACTATTGCTAGATATCTTCATTTCCCATCTCTAACATCTGCCTCCTTGGCCTTTCCAGCTTTTATTACAGCCATTAGTCTCCTGCAATGTCACTGTCACTATCTCCTTCCTTACAGGATATATCTTGGTTGCATCACCTTAGGGTGATGGGGGGGTCCTCATGGGTGTCCTCCACCATGTCACAGATTAAAATCCACAGAGCAAGTGAGTGTCCAGCCACTCTAATGACATGGTCCAATAGAGAAAGTGGAATTCAACACCCTTAGAGCTTTCATGNCCTCCTCCCTCCCCACCCAGAGCAGACATCTCTAGCCAGATACAGAAAACTGCAAGCAATCAAACTCACCAAAATAAAAAAAAACAAACCACAAGATAAACAGGCTGGAAAGGAGTTACTCTGCCTTGCCACAGCAACGTGGCAACAGCAGGACTGTGCAAGAAATAGATTGGGCAGACTTCGGAGCACGTCAAAGATGTCTCCTTGACAGAGGAACAGAGCTCACCTCCACCTAAGTACAACTAGACCACATTAGCTCAGCTCTCACCTTCACTCTGAACTCCTATCAATTCTTATTTTTCCTTCCTTCCCAATTTAGGGGTATACATTGGTGAGTCTGGCTGTAACCCTGGAAGGGAATGGTAATTTTCAAGTTCTAAAATAACTCACGAAACAGCCCATTCCAACTCAGTTTCCAGAACATACTTCTGCTGTGCCACAGACATGTTTCTGGCCCCTCACTAGTTAGTTTAACACTAATTGCCACGTTTGCCTTTTTTTTTTTAAGGAGGCATGTGGTGCCCCCTCCTGGAGGAAACCAGCCTGGGAGACAAACCCACTCCTGCCCCAGCCTCTGAGCCGGGTTTGACACCCTCCATGTCATTCAGAGCAATTTCCCTCTCCACCTGCTGCTACCCTCTGCTAGCCTAAGGCTTCACCTCCTGTGGTTCACAGCATACAAGGAAAAGTATGCACACTACCTCCCACTGAGCACAGTCCATGGAGCAAGAGGATCAGCAGGAGAATGATGCAGAGGGTGTAATGCCTGGAAAAGCTTTTCCCCAAGCCTTTTGGGACAGTAATCTTCTGTTATCTCTGAATATCTCTTGCAGAATATCCTGCACCTCAAACTTTTAATCATTTATTATTTTTTATATGCTAATGTTCAACATAGTTCTGCAGACAAGATGAAACCTGCAGAGCACTCATGCTGTGGTGATGCAAAGTCTTTTTCTGGCTTTTTATCTTTTTCTAAGTTATCTGGATTTTAAGGGGGTCCCAGCAAAACCAAGTAAATTCCANATCCCAGCTCACTTCTCAGCTACAGAGCCCACCGGCTGATGCCCACTTCTCTTGGCCCGCTATTAAACCACTCTTACACCTGTGGGTTGCTGCTCTCCTTTAGATGCATCTTTGTATCCATTTTCTCTCACTAGGCTTGCTGGAGTTCCTGGGGTGTGTGTGTGGAAACAGCATGGAAGTGTGTGGGAAGGGGGTGGGCGTTAGCCTTTCTTTGCAGTTTTTGTTTCTTTACCTTTTCGCTACACTTTCTGATGGTGGATGTGAGCTCACTCACTACCATATCCACACACTTCAGACTTGGCTCCTTCAACTTCTGCACCTGCTTTTTCACTATGGCTTCAAAANGAGGTCAGGCGTGAAGAGACCCGTTCTGCATGGCAGGGGCAGGGTGGGAGGAAGCAACGAGGAAGAAGAAAGCAAAGCAGAGAAAGAGCAGGAAGGAGGAGGAAAGAGAAGGAAGGAAAGGGGAAAAGAGAGAAAACACAAGGCAAAATGAGAAGTGAGATTTTGGTTCATTCCATTAGTTTCTTGAACCAGGTGAACATTGCTATGGGGCCTGTGCACTGCCAAGTATCAGGAGAGTCTACAGGCAAATGGAAGTAGCAAAGGGGAATGAAGTAGGAGCAGCTGGGCCAGTGAAATAGTGAGCTGCCAAGAGCAAGATGAATGGATGGAACCCCCCAGGGATCAAGTGATATGTTCCTGAAGGAAAGCTTCTTTGGCTTTTATGACAAGGCTGCTTGCCCCAGTGAGCCACTGCCTCTCTTCCTAGAGATTCACCATGTCTCATTTCCCTTTCCTTCCCACTACAGTTATCTCCCCTTCATGTTTTCCTTATTCCAGCTGCAGGAAGCCTGAAGAGGAGCCAAGCTAAGACTTGGAAAGGTCTGTTACTTGCACCTTGTTTTGGCAGAACGGAATTGATGTCTCTCAGTTTCAGGGATTCAGACAAACTGCTCTACTTACAGTGCGTATTTCATCTCACCTTCCCTGCAACATTAGCTTCCTCAGGAGGAACAGATGTACCCAGTATTGAGGAAAATGCAAACACACTACAAGGCATCCATAGCTATACAAAGCATCTGTTCTGCCCCAGCTAACCTGTAGCATCAGACCCAATACAGGCCTGTTGAGGTTTATAAGGAAGTTTCCACTGATGCTATCTAAGCGGCCTGTATTCTCAGTGGCTCCACTAAGAAAGAGCAGGAAGTCCACAGAAACTAAAAGTTACTAAAATACGGCCAAGATTAATCCAATTCAAGACTACTGCACCCAAAGAAGTTTTTCAGCACATCTTTAATGCTTTAGAGCTTCTACCAGGATGCTCTTTATTACACAATCTGAGCTACTTGTTTTAGCACGGGGCATTACTGCTTTGCAAGTGCTTTCCAGGGGACAATGTTGCCTTGACATGGGAAGGGCACACTGCCTTTCTAAAAGTAAAATTAGTAGTCAAGCCAGGGGTGCATACAGCTAACAACCAATCCAGGGCTAGCTGTAAATAACCACCACCTCATTTAAATCAGGTATTTCCCCATTCACCTCATTTTTCACATCTCTGTGGATAACGCCTGCAAGATCCCAAGCAACACCAGTATAAAAACGCTCTTTAACAGGTATTACAGGACCTACAACTAGTCTGCCTCTTGAACAGCAAATTGCTGGAGCATATTAGAGGATTGAGCTTCACCCAACAGTCTCTCTCAAGGTGCCAACAATGCCCCTTTTGAGCAAAGCAAGGGCATTTCCAGAGTTAAGTTCACATCCTGACTCAGCAGCAGCTTCCTACTAATCCAGTTGCCCTGCTAAACTCAATATACAGTTTCCCCCACCAGTCTTTGGGGACCCTGCACAAAAAAATTAAAAAAACCCAGTCTCTTCCAGTACCTGAGTATCACCTGAATGGCAGTATTTTGTTTCTTCAGATACAAAATTGTAACCATGGCTACTAGAGTACACAGAGCAACTAGCACTGAAGTCAACCATTAAATTCTTAGCAGTAGCATCCAAGCTAAAATGGAATACTTCAATCCTGAATCTGTAACACTTCCCCCCATCCCTGTGGTCTCTTCTCCTCCCTTATTTCCCACCCTGCTGTACCCACCCCACCTGATCACTTGAGGAACCTGCCACTGTCAGAACAGATGGTCTATTCTGAAATTGTCATTAAAAGAGGAAACAAAAAGAAACAATGAAGAAAGAAGTAGGAAATGGAGAGAAGAATGCAAAGAGAAAGAGTGAATGGGAGATTTTGTATAGCAACTGATGGATGGAGAACAAATCAAGAGAAGCTTCAGAGGGCATGAAAAAAGGAGGGCCCTCCTGATCCAGTTAGCAGGTGACTCTGGATACTTGGCAGCCTGAGGGCCTGTGCTTACCTGTCACCAGGCTCTAATGGCAATTTTCTGGGTGCTCCCCACAGTCACACACCCCAAGAGAGGACAGCAGGACAGAAAAAGGAAGCTCCTCCAGCACTCTAGAAACCTGAGCAATCTCTCATTGCATTCACTTCGCTTTCCCAGTCTGTCCTAGCGGGCAAAGCATTTGCCTGCATGCCTGAGCCCTTCTATAGAGGCTCTGGGCCCTAAGGACTAGGCATTTCTGCAAGCAATGGCAAGTATCACCACTTGGGCACCTTTCCCCATCCTTGCAGAGGCAGGGTGTCAGACTCTCCAGACACCTCCTACAACGCCCATTTACCTGCACCTGAATAGCCTGTGGCGATTCCAGTCTCCAGTGCCCATACCACCATCCTAACTGAGGTGCCTTTGCACCAGCACCTAGCCCTGCCTGAAACAGCAAGCCATGGCTGAGAGGAATGACAAGTCTTATCTTCCTGATTTCCAACCCCAACCTCAGAGACAAAAGCTGCCATATCCAAAGGGCAGAATCAAGGCAGGTTCCCTCCCTCAGCCCCAAATACCAGTATGGACCCCAAAGGGCAAAACCTGAAGCCCTCTCTCTCTGAGAGAGCAGGAAGACCCCAGAAGTTGACAGACATTTCTAACTTGCTTCTTTTCAGCCATGTGCTGTTCTTCCAGAACAGGATCTGGACCAAGCCAGCCAGAAACCAAGCCAAACATCACAGGAACATTTCCCTGCGATACAGGCCACAGCTATAACTGCTGCAGCCTCTGAAGTTCAGCCCCATATACCACCCAGCAGCACCCAAAGCCTAGTTTGGGAATAAGATGACTTCTACAAGAACAAAGGGGGACAAAATTTAAATCCCAGTTTCTGGCTTGGAAAATAAACCCAGATACTAAATTTGAAGCCAGATGAGGCCATATAAGAAGTACCCTTGGTTTTAGGAGGCATCAGGAGTCATGCTAGAGACAGAGGGGTGGTAGGGACATCTCCAGCACCCCTCAGCACTAAAACATTTAAGGAGCAAGACCATGGCCCACATCCCGCAGTACTTCCCCTCCTGTTTGGCTTGTTGGCTGGATCGTGCCAGGCTGGTACCGCTCAGGTCTAGTCATGCTGAGGAGGTGGTTAGAAACACCAAGTGTGGCTGCAGGCAAGTCCCTGCCCAGGTCACAGCGCTGCGCCGCAGCCAGCGAGCAGAGGGAAGTGTCAGCTCCATGCTGCCTCTGGTTACCTTCTTGGTGCACTGTCTAACGGTATTGATTAACTCCGAAATGACCATGTCCACGCATTTCAGGCAAGGTTCTTTAATCTTCTTCACCTGCTTTTTCACAATGGTCTCAAAGGCCATGTCGGGCGTGAAGAGACCGGTTCTAAACACCCAGGGTGGGGACAAGACAAGGCAGGAGGGTGAGAAGGGGCAAGGAGAATGTCACAGCGTTAAACACACATCTTAGAGCAGGCACCGCCATCACTGAAACCCAGCACATGGGGCTAGGGAGTGTCATGTCCCCCAGACAAGACCTGACTGGAGTCCATGGAAAATGGGGGTTGCCTGGCACCTCCCAGGAAGGAGGTGCTGAGGGCAAAATGGATCTCAGCTGGACAGCCACAGCCAGGCCACCATTTCACCTCAGCTGCCAGGCCTAAAGGTGGCAGGGGCTGAGCCCTCTGCAGTGCATTTGACCTCAGAGTTGTGCAGCAGATGGGAGGCCTTTTCTGAAATATTTTCTTGATTAGTACATTAACACATTTCATAACCTTTCTCAAACTCAGGTAGTGACTGAGCAAAAGAAAGGAATGAAAATAAATCCTGGTCAGTATTTGTTCACAGCCCAGCATGCAGGAAGAGCTCCAGCAGGCACCAGGCCCTGGTCACCTTCCCAGGAGCAGCACGACTCAGGGTCTCAGGGCTGTGCTTTCTGCTGAGGGGAACACAAGCGTGTTTTTAACTATGTCCTGGGGCCATGGGGATCCTGGCGTTGGGTACCCCAATGCTCCCTTGGATCTCTAGGGAAGAAGGTGCTCAGCACCAACAACCATTGTAAACAACTAACTTTTGGTTAGTATGGAGGCAGAAAGTGAAAACCAATGTTTAAAAGTAAATGAAAGAGCGGTATGGACTTGTGTCCCTCTTTCCATCCTTTCTTTCTTATGTCAAGACACAAGAAGGAAGGAGAAAATGTCTAATCACCAAGGCAGTTTTACCTTTTAGGCTTCTGCAACTCCCAACATGGGAAGAGAAAGCAAGCTGACTTGAATTATTGTCCCTACTCCCAGATTCAAGCCACTGGGGTGGTCCAAGAATGTTATCCCTCCCCTTTGGCTGACCTACCGTACCTCTGAAGTCTTCAGCTCCATTTGGAAGGTCTAGAGGTATTTAAAAGGCTACGCAGCCAATGGTCTGCCTAGCATGTGATACGTGCCTGATACCATGGATGTTCTTGATAGCATAGCTAATCTCCCGCCGCAGCTCCTTCTCATCAAACTCCATCTGCATCAAGAGAGAATGTTATCAGAAACTGTCCAACACCTATATGCACAACCCTAGGATACACAACAGCATACTTTACAGAGAAGAGGTCCCATGCCAGCACTATCATGTGATAGATATGATAATAGCCCAAGTGTTGGATACGGAGTCCGGCCATAAAGCTTCTATTGCCAACGCAGACATCCTGGACAAATATGAATAGCTAAGGGCCTATGTTTACAGACACGAAGCCCCAGCAGCTCCCAAGGAGCTTCTTAGAAATAAAGCAATAGGACTGAAGTGCTAGATTGCTTTCTAAAACAAAACTGGTTTGTCTCCCAAGATTTAGCATGAGGTCTTGACAGCTGTTTTTTCAGTGAACACCACAAATAGATTTACAATTCACATACAAAAATGTATTATCCAATACAAGGCAGGCTCTTGTATTCCACTAAAAAGGCCTCATCTTACTCAGATGCAAAAAAAAAAAGCAAAATGTAGAAAATCCAGGAGTGGAATGATTTGGCTCTCGACTCTGTTCCAACTGACATTAAAAAGGTTTTTCCATACCATTTCTGATCAGGTTAGTGTACTTTGCTGTCCAAGAAAATTGTGATTCAGTAAAAATCCTCTTCAACTGTTATGACAGTAGAACAGTTTCTACCCTGTTCCCACCTCTAGGACATTGCTAGGGAACAGACAGAAGTAATACCAGGTATATCTACATCCTGCTTCTTGCATATCCATTAGGGCAACTTTAGGTCTCGTCTGGTGCTCAGGATCAAGGAAGTACAAGTTTCAGCACCATTTGTACTATGTGAAATTCAGTAAAAGTAGATTTGACACAACTTACATGCAAGGATATTCAGTCATTGATTTACTATTGCCTGCGTTAAAGGATGTTATTTTGCACATTTAATTTAGCATTTGGGAATTAAGCCAAAGAAATACTGTCATTTAATTAAGAGAAAGTTAAGCTCTGTCACAAGGACAGGGACTGAGGGAAAGGTCAGTACTATGGGAAGGCTCTAATAAAGGAGACAACAGGAAGTCAAAAAGGTGATAAAAGGAAAAACATGAAACAAAGTAGTCAAAGGGAAAGACAGACGAAGGATATCAAGAGGAGTAAGGAGACAGGCAGAAGAGGTAACAGACAATAGGCAAGCAGACAAAGCAGATCTCAGCAGCACAGAGAAGCAGTACCTTCACCAGTTCAAAGGGGAAACGCTCGTGAAAGATGCGGTTAATCCTAGCTCCTCCTGACAGCTCATAGGTATCAATTTGGTCTCCAGAGCCTTCAATGCGTTTCTCAAAGTCCACAGCAAACTGCTGGACCATCCTGAAAGAAAACAAAGTATGAGATAGAAGTCATGTCTGAGCAGTCATCTTCAGGGAGGAACATGCAGCTGAGGCTACTTACTGAAGCAGAGCTTTGGTCTTGCGAGCAGGGTCATCAGGGCGAAAATTCTTGTACTCCTCCACCTCCTTCTCAATAGAGAGAAGCTGGCTTTGGAGCTTGTTCCGCAGTCCTGGCAGGGTGTCACGGATGTGGTTGGTCAATTGCTGCACAAGAAGAAGGTTTAAGATAGTAATAAACCTCTAGGTGGTTACTGGGAAGAGTTTGCTACCTCTACAGCATAAAATAAAGAGGAACGCTCCTCTCTTCTGTGTTCAATCATTCTGAGAAGTCTTAATAAAAAGTCTATCCCAGGACAGATACCAGTTATGATTTGGATGTGTACTGCCTCCCCAACTCCTACCTATTTCACCCCTCTATTCTTGACCTTCATTTTACCTTCTAGTTTGGTAGAAAACTCCCATTCATACAAGCCTGCTGTCTCCAACCCAAGAATAAGCTTCACATACAAATATTAGAATTTGCTATTTACACCATGGTAAAGGCTATTCTGTCTTCAGATTAGTACACCGCTGACACCCAAGGCGGTGGTTAGGGCCTTTTTCAACAAGGCAAGGAGGAAGGAGCAAAAACCACTGATGAGGCTCTAGTAAGAGGGTTTCCACAGAGCTCAGCTGTGGAAAACTCCAGTTTAAAGATGAATATTTAAATAAGGAGAAAAAAGGACAAAGTAGTTCTTCACTTAAGGGAGTATTTCAAGGGAGAAGAGAGGGGAGCAACAGTAGTTGCTACTGCATGAGACGGGAGATAAGATGGCCTTAACAGATGGGAAAATTACTATCACATTTAAATCAATCTTTGCAGCTTACTGTTAGGTACAGAGACCACCAGAAATTTAGAAGGTATCTGTTAGCTTAATTACAGAGACCTTGCATTCTGATAGTGTAAATGCCATAAAGTGACTATTGATTTTGCACCAGTGTCAGCGAGAGGATAAAGCAGTGCTCTGCCTTTGGTGTGTAAGCTACATTACTGGTCTTGATGTGTATTACTGATACAGTGAAGAATAAGTCAGGCACACTTCATAGGACCAGGCACCAAAATGCCTTTTATGATGCAGAGGAGGAAGATTTAACCAATTTTCACAAGTCTCACTGCAGCAAAACAATTTTAAGTAATTATCAGCAGTTTGTTGATCACAAGTTTTAGCTTTTCCTGCATTCTTCCATCTCAGAAGAGCCCTGATGGCCAGCCTAGCCATTGTTGTGGCATAGTGGGCAGCAGTTCTTAACTGTTAACAGTACCTGGTTCAATACTTTCTGCAGGTAGGGGGTTCCCATGCGATCAGCCATGTGTCTGTAGGCTGGGTGAGAGAGAAAAAATTTCCTCTCTGCAGCCAGAGCTGCCTGAATGTCCTTCTTGCCATCAATGTCCTTCTGACTTCTGTTGACTACACCAATGTAACCTGTAAGAGTGGTGTTAGAGATCAGGTGGTTGCAAGCATGAGAACGTAAATGGGGTTCAGACTGGGAAGGAAGTTACCCAGCTGGCAGCACTGCAAAAGGGGAATTCTAATGGCAACATTATTAGGAACCAATTGGAAGAGTTTAAAAATATAATTTCCTCTGAACAACCCAGGTTCTGACATTTTACTGTGCAGGACAAAAATGACTACACAACTGAGAATTAGCTTATTACTGTTCCCACAGTCACAAAGCATACCCTGGTCTCATTTGTTTGAGACTCTTCTGTTAAGGGCCTTAAGACAGGTACTTTGCTATGGCTATACACAGCATGTATCACAGTCCAAAGTTATTTTATCTGATATACTATGGCAATCTCATCTAGATAAGATATTAGGGGAGTCTTTTAGACATGAGTTCCATTTTTGAATCTTGCCTTATTAAAAGTAAGGAAAGAGAAAAAGATAAGAGCATAAGGCTATGCTGCTTTTACTAGCGATAGGATGAGAGAAAATGGCCTCAAGCTGCATCAGGGGAGGTTTAGATTGAATATTGGGAAAAATTCCTTTACTGAAAGAATGGTCAGGCATTGGAACAGGCTGCCCAGAGAGGTGGTGGAGTCACGATCCCTGGAGGTGTTCAGAAAACATGTAGATGTGGCACTTCAGGACATGGTTTAGGAGATATGGTGGTGTTGGGTTGATGGTTGGAGTTGATAATCTTAAGAGATCTTTTCCAACCTTAATGATTCTATGATTCTGCTAGAACTGCATATCAAGATACAAATATCTAAAACGTTCTTACTAACAGCATGACTCATCCCTGTTCCCCAACTTTTCTCAGTTCCAGCTTGGAACAGGGATGGCTTAACCACAAATTGTAACAAATGTTCCAGGAAGGGGATGCACTGGAGGAAGTGGATGAGGCCAGGACACCTCACACAGGAAAAACAGAGGAAGGAGATCATGGACAAAGCATGATGAAACATACCTCTACGCAGAGGAAGTAATTTATTTTCTAATACATCTCGTGCATCAGTTCCTTCATCCATAAGATCCAGCTTAGTGATGACTCCAATAGTGCGCTGTCCTATGGAAAAAAACCCCACAAACATACTTGATCAAGCCAACTTTTCATGTAACATTTTCCTCTGTTCACAGAGCTTACAGATTGTCCAACTTGGCTACTCAAAGGCTCTTGAACTCAAATATTACCATTCCCATCATGTCCAAGGGGCCACAAGAGCAAAACAAACAATAATCAACCTCAGTTCTCAGTTATAACCTGCTGAAACATGCACATGCTATGCCACAGCAGAGAGGGATTTTAGTGCAGATTTTCCTACTTTTCTCCAGGCAGAATGCAGATGACTAGAAGAAAGGAAATCCTACACCTCTTCAGAAATAGGCTCAAATTAAGAAGAGGGGAATAACAAAAACTGCATTACAGTAGCTGTTAACACTCAAACACCTCAGAAGAATGCATGTTGGTGAAGATACAACCCAAGACAAGAGACAGGAGCCCACAGCTACTGGGCTAATCACAACCAAAAGGTAAAAGGAAGATGAGGCCACTGTCTAGTAATTCATGCTAAATTAAGATATTTACCTTGAGGATCCACCTCCTTTGCAATCTTCAGGGCATCAGAATTGGCCAAATCAGAGTTGGCTGGGGATACTGCCAGGATGAGGCAATTCTCTTTGGTGACAAACTGCATGAGCATATCTCGGATCTGAAACTCGATGTCAGGTGGCTGGTCCCCTACTGGGACTTTTGTCATACCCGGTAGATCCACCAAGGTCAGGTTCAGGACTAGACATGGGAAACAGGAGATGGAACAAGGGAGTGTTGAGGTAGGAACGTTCTGGTCTATGAGAAGTACCTGTAGCTTTATTGCCTCCAATATATAATAGGGATAACAGATGAACACACAGAAGAACAGAGCTTTCTAGCTCCTTTTTGTTACTGCTTAGTAAGAACTAGTTTCTAGTTGTTACTAGTCATGATTGTCTATTATGTCATTAACCTTCCCTTTAAAAATCACTTGTTTTAACACTGATCAGGGAAACTGTGCCCTCAAAGTCCTTCCACATATGCTACAATGAAGGGGAAGGGACGATGGCACATTTTTTCACTTGATAACAAAGACTGGAGAGTCAGAAGAGTTGGTTCCACTCATTAAGAGTTGTCCACAGTATTGAAGGGCTCAGTCCTGCCACCCTTATTCAGGGGAGGCTCCTGTCAAAGTCTGCTAGGCCTTCTTCTGAAGGACTACAACATGCAGCTCTATAACTATTTAATTGTCTTACTAAGAGGAAAAAAAAATAAAAATCAAGCACAAGTTCTATCCAGCCAAATTTATGTAGTACTGAGCTGCTGCTTTCCAAAAAAATGCCCATACAGCTGTTCACATTCAAAGAGCTGGCAAATTTGAGATCACATTGATCCCTGTTTAAGCAGAATTCTTCCACTGAGATCAGTGTATGATATTGGCATTACCCAGAGAGAACTATACAAAGTACCTATGTACATGGAAACAGAAGGCAAGTGCTCTTCAAGAAAGCCACTCTCCCCATCAATTTTTGTTTCATTTACTTGCCCAGTAAAACAGTAACAGAACACAGGAAGAGACAGCAGCTCTTCACTGTAAGGCCCATACTGATGGAAAGTAACAGCCTCAGGAACAAGTTTCTGCACAGACATCAGTTGTGTCAAAGAGAAGTTCTGCTCGCAGTCAGATACTTCAGCTGGCAGACAAACCAATCTTAGCAGTATGGCTAAGGCTGGTAGTTTGATACAGCACAACCCAGGCACATGGAGATTAAAGTCAAAACTGAGCACACTCGCCATTTCATCTCTGCTCTTTCTGTCATTATTTCATGACAAAGCAACAACCTGCCTCAGATGCTGCATTAGGACTTACCATGGGGAGAGTAGACTCGAAGATTGATGGGCACTGGGGAAATCCCTTTGTTGGAGCCAGTAACACGATCCGTTTCAGCCTCAATCTCCAAACGGACCTCTTCAAAATCAGTGAATTTTTTTCCTTTGCAGTGTAGGAACTCACCATATTCTATTTAAACAGAAGCAGAGAGTCAAAAATAGTCACTGGAATCAGAGAAACACTCAAAGTGTAATGAAAACATCATGTCCCGAGGCAAAACAAAACAAAAAATAGTTGAAGGGATGAAGTCTGGCAAGGGCCTTTCCACTAAGAGCTGGCATGTTGGCATGGAAGTTACTGCAGTCACGCTATCTGATCAATGTCTTGAGAGAATTCAGTTGTGTCCAAGATCTTCACAATCCAGCTTTTGTCTCAGAGGTAGCATACTCACTTGTCTTCAAGTAATAATCCAGGACTTTCTCTGTTGGTACTAAGCCAACTTAGCATGCACCAGCCTTCAGCAGTGATTTCCACAGCTACACTGGGAGACACCTTGGTACTCAGGAGACCTTGGACTAGCTCTGTATTAAAGTGCTGGGGGTAAAAAATAGTCCTATTACATAAGAACAGACTCAAGAGAGGAAAAAAAAAAGATACTTCTCTTGACATGGTTTTGAATTGGCTGGTGGTTGGAGTTTTTTCTGTGTCAGTCCTTGAATAGGCTAACCAATCCAAGAACCCTCTGTTTCAATTTTAAAAGCCTCCTAAAAGTCAAATTGCCTCCTTACTGTAGGCAAGAGGACTGCCATGGATAGGTCAAATTCACCTGACGAGAGAGGAAGAGTACCTTGAAGCATTTGCTTGCCAGCTCCTGGAAAAGATCTTATGTTAAGGGGAATGGTAATGAAAATATCCTGCAAGTAAGTAGCAAAACCAGTGAATTGCCCAGAAGGCCAGCCACAGAACACTGTAGTCTTTTTCAGATCCTAGTGTTCTCACACTGGGTTTTCAATACATTAAATCATCTCACCCCCTTATTTCAGTAGATTATGAGCAGGGTCATCTGGCTTTTATGTCTTACCCACTCATAAAAGTCTCAGCTGCATAGGCAAAAGAAAATTGTGATAAGTGTATCCACGTAGCCTTGCCTAATTAATTAAAACAAAATAACTAAGAAGCATTTTGCTTCTGAACACTTCATGCATCAGACATTAAACAGGCAGAACTGAAAACCAACTGAAGGTAATTTTTACTGGAGGAAGTTCTTATTTTTTTTCCACACTGAGCAGTACCACTGATCAAATAAGACCTTTCTTGACCAAGACAGCAATCCAGCTGGACACACAGGGAAGGTAGCTCACATACCTGTGCTGGAGTTTACCAGCTGCAAGACCAGTGGGCGTCTGGTTACAATGCCAGATCCACGTGGCAGAAAGTCCCTGAAATGAAACAGGAAGGTTCAGATGAGTGAATGATTGTTTCCTTCCCTTTTCACAGTTTTTCTGCTTAAATAAGCATTTGTGGATTCTAACAGAGAGTCTCAGCCACAGGCACAAAAAAGTTTAAGGCACTAAAAAGCAAGTGCTCCTCCTCAAGGAAGGTAAGACCTTGTTCTGAAGCCACCTATACTCGCAGCACATCCCCTCTAATCCTCTCTGTAACAGCTATGGCTCCTTCAGCTCATGGTCCAAGCTAACAAGGCCATTTAATACAGCCATCTGTACTTCAGAAAAAATTAATCTTTCATCAGAAAAAGAAAAGTTGAAGCAGAGCCTGAAAACTAGCGTACCTCCTTTTGACAAAACACAGTTACCTGAACTACAACAAAATCACTCACGCCCTGCACTTTGGGGCTTGAGAATACACCACATTGTTCCAGTGTGCAAAGACCATATGATACATCTGAAAAAATAAACAGTGGCCAAAGGCTTGCCTCCACCCAGGGTTTCTCCTGGATAACTACAAGACATAATTATTGCCAAGGCGAATACAGCAGCAGCTTCCCTCTATATTCACAAGAATCCCGAATTTTTGTGTACTTCAAACCATTTCAAAGGAAGCCTTTCACTATCCTTCTCCAAATGCTGACTTAGCAGCCACAGCCCACAAGTTCTCCTTTGCTTTTTCTTTTTCCAAATCCAAGTGCTTCAAGCAAAGCTAGGTATGCTTATTGCATCTGCTGATGACCTTGCTAGTTTGTGGCCTGGTTTTCAAGTACTCAGCTGTTCATGTGGCTCCTCAAGAGCCACTGAGCATTTCTGAAAATATTATCCTTTGCTTCTTTGTCTACTAGGAGGAAGAGCATCGCTTCAGAACATGGTTTCTACAGCATGAATATAGTTTTCTTTGTTAAAAGAAGCCCTACCTATATTGCTTGAATTCTGGCACACAATCCTCCCTCCCTCAATAGCTGTGGCAATGAATAATTTTGCTAATTCAGTAGTGATTCTAACTACTCTGGTGAATGCGAAATCCAGGGGCCTCCATTTTTAGCATCTTGCTCTTAGACCTACATGAGCTTAACACTGACAAAGGAAGTGAAGACGAGGAACGAGCTTTTGTTTTAACATATCAGGCAAGGACTTGAGCAGTTTTGTTTCAGCTCCTGGTTTGGCCACTGATTTCCTACATAATCCTACACAAGTTTTTCTACTTCTCTATATTTCTCTTTCCTCAGCTACAAGAATAACTCCCTGTCTGTGGGCTGTCAAAATAACTTGATAATATTAAAAACTGCATAGTAGTTTCAAGTGAAGGGACAGTAAGGATGCATCCTACAATCTCCAACACCTCAAATAAAAATACCTCCTGTAAGTTACTAAGTCTGGAGTAATGGGACTTCTGATACAACTCTACCAGTTACCAACCCCAAGTCTATGGGGCCAGATGGGATCCACCCAAGGGTGGATGTTATCTGCCTGGATTTAGTAAAGCCTCGGACACCATTTCCCACAGCATTCTCCTGGAGAAACTGGCTGCTCATGGCTTGGACAAGCGTACTCTTTGCTGGGTAAAACACTGGCTGGATGGCCAAGCTCAAAGAGTTGTGGTGGACAGAGCTAAATCCAGTTAGCGGCTGGTCACAAGTGGTGTTTCCCAGGGCTCAGTGTTGGGGCCAGTCTTGTTTAATATCTTTATCAATGATCTGGATAATGTGATTGAGTGCACCCTCACTAAGTTTGCAGATGACACCAATTTGGGCAGGAATATTGATCTGCTCGAGGGTAGGAAGGCTCTGCAGAGGGATGTGGACAGGCTGAATCGATGGGCTGAGGACAACTGTATGAGGTTTAACAAGGCCAAGTGCTGGGTCCTGCACTTGGGTCACAACAACCCCATGCAACGCTACAGGTTTGGGGAAGAGTGGCTGGAAAGCTGCCCAGCGGAGAAGGACCTGGGGGTGCTGGTTGACAGCAGCTGAGCATGAGCCAGCAGTGTGCCCAGGTGGCCAAGGAGGCCAACAGCATCCCGGCTTGTGTCAGCAATAGCGTGGCCAGCAGGAGCAGGGCAGTGGTTGTCCCCCTGTGCTCGGCACTGGTGAGGACGCACCTTGAATCCTGTGTTCAGTTTTGGGTCCCTCAGGACAAGAAGGAGCGTGTCCAGAGAAGGGCAACCAAGCTGGCGAAGGGTCTGGAGAAAAAAATCTGATGAGGAACAGCTGAGGGAGCTGGGGTGGTTTAGGCTGGAGAAGAGGAGGCTGAGGGGAGACCTTATCCCTCTCTACAACTACTTGAAAGGAGGTTGTAGTGAGGTGGGGGGTCAGTCTCTTCTCCCAAGTAACAAGTGATAGAATGAGAGGAAATGGCCTCAAGTTGTGTCAGGGGAGGTTTAGACTGGATATTAGGAAAAATTTCTTCACTGAAAGGATTGTCAAGCATTGGAATAGGCTGCCCAGGAAAGTGGTTGAGTCATATCCCTGGAGGTATTTAAAAGACACGTAGACATGGTGCTTGGGGACATGGTCTAGTGGTAGACTTGGCAGTGCTGTGTTAACAGTTGGACTTGATCATCTTAATGGTCTTTTCCAACCCAAACAATGCTAGGATTTTCTAATAAGACCATAACCCATTCTCATTATTTCAGATTTTTCAGAAGTCTAAAGAGTTAACCAGGGTTTGTCTTTAATTTGTTTTTCAAATAATACAGCTCTAGTTTTTCCATCCCAGTGGGATTAACCCTGGAATCTTTGAGGCATTGCATCATTCTAGCAGCTTTCTGCTGTCTCAGCTCCATTCCTATAGATGTCTGTGGTCATTATGTGAAAAAGTCTGATCCTAGCATCAGTTTTTAGCATAACACATCCATCTGAGCTGCACTTACTTATTTTGAACTTACTGTATCTGACAAAAAGGTATCCTGTTACTATAGATTCCCTTTCTAGCACACTGAGACAATACTCTAGCTGTTGATCTCCAACCTGCACTATCAAATCCTGCTTTACTGTAGGAAAAGCACTACTTGCATTTACAAGAACGAGCCCTCTAGGAATTAAGATTTCACTCATATTGTGCTCCATATTTCCTGAAGCTTTCCACTTTGGCCAAGATCCTGATTTTTCTGCTGTCCTTGTCACAGCTACAAAGGCAAAAGCTTGGGTCAAAGGTAGATGGAAGACCTATGTGGCACCTGGGTTCCAGCATTATTGAAAAAGCGATCCAATTTGTGTTAACTGAGTAGCTGCCAGGCTATTCCAAGGAAAAAACACCAAGTCCTCAGAGCCCAAGACAACAAATCCATTAGCCACATCTAGTCACCTGAATCAACAATCTTAATGTCACTTTAATTCTGAGTGAAGATATGTGCAATCTGATCCCTAATATCAGAAAATGAATGTGAGTTCTTATCCACAAACTATTGGGAGGTACATGCTGTTCAACTTAAGTTTTCTCTACACTTGACTAGTATCAGTAGTCACAGCCAAAACACTTTATAAAAACACCCCAACAATTGATGTAGTATCACCCCATTGTATCTATATTATTTCCTATTCTTTTATTCACCTTCTTTTTCTCTACAATCTCTTGGACAAACTCTTTCCTCCTTCTGTTCCAGCTAAGTCTTTCAAATCATAAACACTAAAAAGTACATATTAGTAAAATTCTGCAGCAAGCTGGCTGGGAGCCAAGGAGAAGGCAGCATACAGGAGTCTTGCCTGCCCTCTTGCAGCAGGCATAATAAATTGCTTCTGTAAATAAACTACAACAACAGAGCATGTTTGGCATGAACAACATGCCCAGCCCAGGTTTTGAGTCCATTTAGGAGCCAGAGGAAAGAAAGATCTACACACACACACACCCCTATTACTCCAGAAAGAACAGCACAAAATGATGAAATTAAGCCAGAATCAGAAAAATGATGCATGAGATAAGAAAAAACACATGCCAGATGACTTGGGCAGACAAGAGCAGAAGGGTTAGATAAACTGGCTTCTTCAATTTCAGCAGAGGAGATGTACAGTAGCGAGGTTGGAGGGGGAAAAAAATAGAAAGATGGAGTAGGTCTTCAGAGATAGCATACTGTAAGGCTCCAAGTGCTGGAACAACAAGGGCAGCAGGGATTCCACTTCTAAGACAAGGCAGCCTCTAGCATGACATCAAAAGCAGACTCATTATATACATTGCTGTACAAGACTTTGTGCCTGAAATACGTTATTCAATTAGGTTGAGAGCACCAACCCCCTGTTTTCCTCCTTTATTTTGTATCTTAAGAACAAAAATTACTTTTTTGCTGCTTTGTTTGTAACATGCAGAAGTAGTGTGACATTTGATTTCCTATGCTTTTAAGCCACTTCTTTGGGCTAGGCTTCATCCAGAAAACACAGCAAAGTAGCAGCTAAAACAGATAGAGAAGCTGTTTTCAGGGAATATAAATACTTAATTTGCTTTTATCTTCTTGCTTAGCTATTGACTTGAAATTCTTTATGAAGATATTGAGGTATCAGTTCTAGTAATACAGTTCCAAGCATTTTATCAGAGTTGGAAAGCTAGGCTCAGATCAGCTACATTCCCCAAACTGTCAATTATTGGAAGACTTATTTATACTTATTTCACACTCATCTTTTATTAACTACTGTCAAGGGGGAGATAACAAGCTAGATACATTTTTGGTCTGACCAGTGATAGATCTCTTCTAAACCAAGACAACAAAAAGAACCAAGGATGCAAATCCTGACAGGTCTCAGGCTGAAAAAGTTCGGGCAGGGGAGTGACCTGAAAAGGCATTTATTGTTATATTTTGCATTGCTCACTTCCAAAGTGCTTACACATGTGCTCCACTAGCTTCACAGCTACCTCAGGGCAAACCAAATCATATCATCCCTTCCAGTCTTATTTCTATTTTAGTACACAGAGCTGCATTAAAGAATTGGGCTGAAAGCTGCATTAGTAACGCAATAGTAAAAATAAATATTTGAGGGATGGAAAACAATCTAGCAGTTATTGCAGAGCAACATTCAAACAAAATCCAAACATGTCAGAAACATACTAAGGCAGTCTTGATGTCATGCAACAATACATTTATAATCAGGACACTGGGGACTTGGGGTTTCCCTAGTAGTTTTTTAAATTAAAGCCAGACACTCTAGATGAAAAACCTCCATGCATTAGGTATCTTGGAATTCCACAGAACAAAAAGGTGCTATTAATAATACAAAAAGCACGTTTGCTCTATAAACAAATTTCAGAGTTCATTAAATGACTTGTACAGTACAGGGGATTAGAAGTTAAAGGTAACATAGACCAAAGACATTTCTCCCTGGACTATTCATAAGACACAGGAGGCTGACAAACTCCTTGTAGCATTCAACATATATTGTAGGGAAAGGGAAGAAAATGTTGATAGATGCAGTCAAAAATATAGGACAGGTACCCATATGAAAAGTCTGGGACTTCCTGAAAAGGCACACATTGAAACTTTCAGACAAGTTGCTTATGTTTATTCATTGCTTCTACATTGAAGAAAATGTGACACTCTCCATTAGAAGAGACTTGCATGAGCTGGTTTTCTGCAGTATGGCCACATTTGTTCCTAGAGAACGCACAATTTGCTAGTAAAAAACTTGTTTACTCCTTTCATCAAACAATTGATCTTCATCTGATGTTTTCTTGTTTAACAAAGAGATAACTAGATCTTTGGAGGAGGAACTGGTCTTCCAGCATCTCAGTGATCATTACAGGCAAATTGTGCCTGGTTCACCTGGTTTGTTATAGTAAATGCTCTCAAACCTAATAAACACCAGGAGAAAAGCAATTGCATGAGCAAGTCTGTCCCTTTGTGCTTTGCTAGAAGTGGATTAGCTTACTGTTTTAGATTTGTGCTATAAGGCTTAGAGATTTTCTGTAACAGCTACAGTGACATTTAATTCCAGCACTATAGCGTTTGCAGCTATCTCACCTATGATCTTGTAGCTGTGCCATTCTGTAGTGGCAACCATATCTTCCTAACAGTGAAGGAAGGTAACATACTAATGGCACCCCTACATATTGGCTCAGACTGCAACTGCTTCTCAATAGACATGCTTCCGCTGCAAGCATGAGCATCGTGAATTCCCTCTTCCATCAAAATCAAGTGGAAAAGCACCTCTTCTAGCAATCTCCTTTGCATTTCATGTAGACACTGTCTACTTTTTTGCAGCTCATCGCTTTAATAACAGAGGCCCCATGAGGTTTGTCAAAAGATCATTATGTACTACTGACCAAGAAATTTAATTTCAGCTATAAACACGCTCATAAGAGGAGACTGCATTAATGCAGATCTTCAGACACACCCAATAGAAACACTTTTGCTCATATGTTCTAGAAACCTTAATATGGCCAGACAAAAAGGCTTACTGCAATCCTTTATGTGGCACTACAACTGCATTTTTACAAGCCCAGCTCTCAACCCAGCAAGAACTCAATTTCAGAACATAAAGATATATAGAAAATAAACAGAGAAACCCAAGAACATTTGTCAGTTCACAAGACAGGCAAGCTAGGATTCCTGGACTATAAAATTTTGCCTCTGGTTTATTGAGCCTTATGAACAAGTTATTCTTTGTACCGCAGAATTAAAGCGGTTTTGCACCTTCTCCATCCACTGGTAATCTGTACTTCTGAAAGGACTTTGAGTCAGAGCTTTTTCATGCATGATTTAAGTCTTCACAGAAGTTGCAACAAAAGTTATCAGCAGTCAAACAGAACCAACTCCATGATACCGTCTCTTGTTCTAAATGGAAGACCACCACTTTCTCTCCCTCCAGGGAAGCTGGAAGACTTGCAAAGCTTTTTGTAGAGAGCTTTAAAATACAAATCTAGGCCTAGTCTAGAAACAGCATCCTTGCAGCTTATTGTTTGCCAGTCCTTTTAAGATTTTTGTATTAGAAAGCACTAGAGAAGGTAAACCCTCAATTAAACTGCCATTTTGGCTTTTTATGAAGACATAAAAGTAGTTCCAAGAACAAAAGAGTGAACACCACCATCTGATCATTTAATTTCAATTTGATTTCTTAAACATCTACAGACAAATAGGTTGTTAAAGGATGATGTGATTAATCCCCAGTTTGCATTATATTAGTTTCAGAAAATTAAGATTCACACAGCCTCCCAACTTCACATGGCTGTTTGTTTTTTAAATCCAATATTTGTTATTTCCTGTGTTTCTAGCACTGCCCAGGGAAAGCAACTCAAATCAGAACTGCACTGCACAAAGCACTATGCCAATACACAGCAACGAATAGTTCCTGCCCCTGTGGATTTTACTATCTGGTTACACAGTTCAGGCCTGCTCCTGCTTAAGCTTGGAACTACCTAAATTTCATCTGTCAAGTCTTATAGCTGATCATTCATCATTCACACATCCAGATCAAGAATTCTTCATTAGCTCACCATGGCCAAAGCATTACAAGAATCTCAAGACTATCTAGGGGTATCAGTACCTTTGACATGTGACTCTTGATCTTTGCACTGAATGGCAATATTCACAACTTCATACATGTTGCATTTTATGAACAGCTTGTAAATCTCTCTAAACAGCACTTCATCTCACAGCACAACCGCAATGTTTTCAAACATATTCTTAACTCCAGCACATGTCTCAAATGAATCTTTAAAACACAGGCTGATACCTATGCAACACATTAGCCACAGAATATCTGCAAAGCTAAAAATATTTACTATTAATTTTATTGACTGCTAAAACACACACGCCTCAGAAATGGTAGTAGCTTTCCACTTCTTAGAGACTGGTGCTCCTTCATAACAGACATCCAGTTCCACCAGAAGGTAGAAGCCTGATGCAGGATCTGCCCTTGAGAGCATCCTCCTGGTCTGATCCTTCAAGTGCCATGCAAGTACATTCATAAGCAATTCTGTAACTCAGACATGTGGCAAGAACAAGGACAAGTTTGTTCTCTCCTCTGCCACCCAGAAGATTAACCAGAGGGCTGCACTACAGATTTAGACTTTCCTTTTCTGCTGACGCTGTGGCCTCTATGAGCTCTTGTCTTCCCTGAACCAAAGTGCTTCTCAAACAAAAAAAGCCAGACAGGCCAACATGAACACAAGCATTTAAAAACAGGTGCATTACGAACAAAAGCACTCATCAACCTACTATTCTAACTGTTTTTCTCTGCCCTTAGCCTTCATCTTCCTTTCACGCTGCATCATGTGAACTTGGTCACCAGTCCTACAGACTCATAAATCTCATTCCTAGGTTTTTCCACCAAGGTTAGCACTTTTAGACTCAAAGAATTTTAAGCCAGGGGATGCACGTTATTTATCTGCCAATCTCCTCAGCACAACAGTGTGCCTAGCCTTGACCCACTGTGAAAGACAGCAGTTCTATAAACACTTGGTATAGTATCATTTCTTAGGGTGTAATTGGTACTGGTCACACAATGGATACATATAGAAATAAAGATCTATTGTAAGTTCTCCACATTCCAGCATACTGGCAATATTATTGTGCACAGTGATTCATTATTCAAGAATACAATTGTGAAAAATAAAGACAGGCAATAGTTCATGAGTATCATCATAATATACATGTTAGCAGAAACAAAAAAATTAAAGAGAAGGCTTCCCACTGCCTTGTACCTTGAGTTCCTATTTACAGTTGCGCAAAGGGAGGTTACACTATTGTGCTGACTTGGAACACTTAGAATTGCTTTAAGTAGTTCTGGCACTCAAACAGCATCTCCAACACCTAG
>VZTV01066715.1:0-12669 GCA_013400875.1 Anhinga rufa
GAGACAGGTAAGATTGTGATTATGGGTGATTTTAGCCTCCCTAGTAATTATGGAGAAACCTTTGAGATATTGGCTGATGGGATGTGGAATGACTGACATAACGAATGATAATTTCCTGAAGCAATATAGCAAGGACTCTGCTAACAATAATTTATTTCTATATTTGGTGTTATTCAGTGTCCAAGGTATTAACAAGCATATATGAAGCTCCTCATTCATTTGACCTAGTGCAAAAAATACAAAATACAGGATATTTCCTGAAAACCATTACCAGACTTTCAGCAGATCCTGAATGATAAAATAAGATTTTAGGAAAGAATTAAATGGAAAGGTGTGTCAGCATGATTTCCTCCTGGAAAGCAAAGACCTACCAATACTTAGTGTGCTTTCAGTCCCAGCATAAGAGATTCCAGAGTGGCTTTCGCCTTGTATTGCATTTCTCAATCTCTGGAGCCTTTGATGTTCTACATCTTGAATGTTAAGCTAAAATCTTCTCACTCATTTGAACTTACTCTAGAAATTAATCTGGGTCACCACAGGGAAAGAGATGAGTGTAGGATCAAAGACTTCTTGGAAAGTACCTCAGGAACTCCATGGTCCAATTCCCTACTAGAGTCACATAGAGCAGAATACCCAAGGCTGTGTCTAGTTGTCTTTTGGAGGTCTCAAAGGATTGAGAATCCACAACATTTCTGTTCTAGTGGTTGATATCCATCGTAAAAAGTCCAGAACTCCAGATGTCTCTCACTAGGGCTGCACAGAGGGGAAAGGTCATCTTCCTCTACCTGCTGGCCACACTCCTTCTAGTACAGCCCAGGAGGCTCTTGGCTTGCTTTCCCACAAGGGCTCACTGCTGGCTCATGCTTAAGTTGGTATCTATCAGTGCCACTAGGTCCACTTCTGAAAAGCTGCTCTCCAGCCACTTGGCTCCCCGTCTCGGTGTTATTCCTCCACAGAGGTAGGACTTGGCATTTCCTTTTGTTGACCTTAATCCTTAATGAGATTCTTTTTTGCCCACTTCTTCAGCTTGTCAAGGTCCCTCTGAATGGTGGCACTCCCATCTGGTGTATAACTTCTCCCAGATTTGACTTACCTGTGAACGTGCTGAGGGTGCAGCCTGTCCCACGGTCCAGGTCACTAATGAAAATACTAAATAGTATTGACCCAAGTATTCACCTCTGGGGTTCATTACTGATGACTGTACTCCAGTGGACTTTGCTCCACTAATCACTTCCCTCTGAGCCTGGCAATTCATCCCCTTTTCAGTGACTGTCCATTTTTCTAGGCTGTACATCCTCAGTTTGTCGATGAGGATGTTGTGGGAGACGGGGCAGAACACCTCGTTAAAGTGAAGAGAAACAATATCTATTGCTCTCCCCTCATGCCCTGAGCCAGCCATCCTATCACGGGAGGCTGTCAGCTTGGCCAGGCACTGTTCTAATAAGGTTCTTTGCAACTCCGCCCCTCACAAAAGGAAAACATCTATAATTTAAATAAACCTTAAACAATTATTAATGAGAACAACAAAAAATGAGAATACTAATGGAAAAAAAACAAAGAACCAGATCCAAGCTGAAATGAAAAATGAACAAGAAAGTTCCAGAAGATGCCAATATAGTGGGGAAATTTTGAAAACTTTATACAGGAAATGAGCCAAAAAAACCTGTAAGGATTTTGTAACAGGCTACGTACACGCACAGCCTACAGCACAGCAGCCCACAGCAAGTCATTTATTTGCACCACAAAGAAGCAGTTCTCATCAATTCACTTTTTTCCTTTTTTTATTTAAAGCAATGAGAACTTACATCTGCTTATGTATCACAGGCATACAAACAAGTTTAAATGGTTTATCTCTGTCTTAAAATTAATTTGATTATTTCTTAGTTTCATCTGAAGTATAATCTCTTTCTGTGAACTTTCACATTAAACTTTAATGAGCTGATAATGTGTATAGCAGTTGTCTGCTTCACTTGATGCTTATTCCCTACATAAGGTCTACTTTTTATCCAGCATTCTTTCATAACATAGAAATTTGTCTGTCCCCAAATACATAACATAACGCCCCATGGGGGATGAACGGGTAATCGGGAAGTGGGGTGGATGGAATGGGAGGATTTGTTTCAATTCTGAGACTACCTGGAATGTGTCTGGAGCACAAGTCTTATGAGGAGCAGCTGAGGGAACTGGGGTTGTTTAGCCTGGAAGAAAGGAGACTCAGGGGAGACCTTATTGCTCTCTACAGCTACCTGAAATGAGGTGGTAGCTAGGTGCGTGTCAGTCTCTTCTCCCAAGTAACAAGTGACAGGACTAGAGGAAATGACCTGAAGTTGCACCAGGGGAGGCTTAGATTGGATATTAGGAAATATTTCTTCCTTGAAAGGGTTGTCAAGCATTGGAACAGACTGCCCATTTGGCAGTCCAAGCAAGCACCCAAAGCAAACCAACCATGATGGTTGAGTCATCATCCCTGGAGGTATTCAAAACACATGTAGATGTGACATTTAGGGACATTTTTTAGTGGTGAACTTGGTAGTGTTATGCTAACTGTTGGCCTCAAAGATCTTAAAGGTCTTCTCCAATCTAAGTGATTCTATGATTCTATTTTCTGCTAATTTTTCATGGTCTGGGATGCAGCACACCTTGTTTACACCTAAAATAAGATTTAAACACCTAAGGGTACCTACAGTCAACAAACAATCCAGTCTGCTCACATTCTAGGAGTACCTAATTGCAAAGGTGCCTAAATTTGATGCATGAACCCTCTTTCAACATTCTAGTTCAGTGGGAAGTCAGTGCTCCAAAATGCATGATTTCTTCTTGCAGGGATGTTGCAACTCCATATTGAGTGGGCAAGTACTTTTCTGTCCCTCACATCCCTGAGGAACTTTAAAAAGCTTATTATGTGATGTCTATGTATTTTATCATATAGCAGTTGAGTGAGTCAGGTGTTCAGCCCAGAAATGGTAGAATTGTATTCTAGACATTACCTCACCTGATGTGACTACCTCATACCCAACATGTATCACAGAAAACTTCCCTAGGCATCAACTTCAAGGGAGTTTCCAAGACATTGGTCTGCCATCCAGTGTCAACAGTGCAGGTATTCCAGCCTTTCTTCACCCCAGTTATCCTGTGCTCCATGATCCTTTAGGAGAAAAAAAAAAACAACTGTGAAAAATATTACTGCATTTTGGAACTCTATTACTTTTGAGCCTCTTCTGTTATTTGAAGCCAAAATGTGGTATAAAGAAGGCATGCACTCCTGTTGCACTCCAGTACAAAATATTCCCCCTCTTTAATGCATTTTAAGCTATGACAGCTATATGCAGTTATGCAGCTATAACAGTAGCCCTGTTAACCTCTCCGAAGGATGCGGTCGATACCCATAGCATACAGGGCATAACGTTTTAATTTTCAAGAAACTGTGGGTGTAGATTCATTTCATAGGATCTTGCTTAACACAAAGCAACTGGGATTGAAGATGGGATAAAACAGCAGATGCTTGACATACATAATAAGGGTTTTTTTAAAAAGGACTGTGTCAAATTAGGGGAATGGTAACTGCATGGGTGATTCCCTAAGGGTTTTATTGCCTCTTCTAATTATTTTAATGTTTGTGAATCACAAATCTATAAAAGATTTGAACACCACTGATCCCCAAAGACACAGCCTGAAATAAATTTTTAAATAATGATTTTGTATATATAAATATATATGTTGTTGTATGAGAAATCTACGGACTATTGAGACTTTTTATGTTTGGTTTCTCCTCTTCCTGACTCTACCATCATTACAGAATTATATGAGTCGCTTCTAATGTGCAATACTAATAATTAAGGAGAGAATGAATGAGGTGATGTACATTATCTTCCTGTGTTATGCAACATGGTGTACTGCTCAGTGCTTGAGTTCCCTTATTGCCTGTGCATGCTGGAAATAATTGTTTCCAGAAGACAGACTAGAAATTGGAAGAGGTCAATTCTTCCCTTACAGTTGAGGTGGAGTTTCCCATATCACCAATGTAATATTTTACAATATTTACATTGTATGTGCGTATACATATTTACAATATTTTGTTGACATTAATTTAAGGAATATTCCCCTTTATATAAGTGCTTGTATTTCTGTACAATGATTATATATAAAAATATGTGCATATGTATCTATAAATCTTTATACCTACCTGTATATCCATATATTTTGGTCCTCCTATAACGACAGAGTAACTTTCAGGCACTGCTTTTTCTGTCTTGCTCAGTTTCTTATCTTAAACATGCATGAATAGGAAAAAAAAACAGGGGCAAGACAAAAAGAGGAATATGTAAGAATTGTTGTTCACAGTGAAGCTGTAAAACTATAAAGCATGAAAAACTAGATGATAAATGATGAAGCAATAGTGAGCAATAGTGAGCAATAGTATGACAATAATGTCAGTCAAGAGTTGCAATGAAATAGTTTGAAACTGCAACAATCATGCTTTAATAATATTAACTGACACACACCAGAAGTAATTAAAATATATTCTTCTTAAAGAAAAACTGTTTATATGAAGATAAATATGCTTATAAAATTAATGAATCATGAAGACATGTATGAACTGATGCAAAATACATAACATCCTTGTTTTCTATTATTTCCTTCCTTGGTTTTCCTCATTTCTTGTTTCTGTTTTATCATTGTCTTATTCTCAGCTTTTCAACTTGAAAACAGTGACATATGTGCTGAATCTCAGCAGGGCTCCTGAGGACACAAGTTAGGCATGTTCAGATGTTTGCAGTACTGTTGAGTCCTGAGTGAAAAATATTTACATGAAAAAGGAATTCTTTATCATGATTCAAAGGTACATATTTTTTCCATGTAGTACAGAAAACAATGCTTTGACTAACACAATTTTAAGTAATCTGTGTGACAATCCCTGGGATAATCTTTGCAACAGGTCCCCTATTATATGTGTTGACAGAGAGTATGCTACTGACTCATCAGTGGAAATGTTTTCTCTTATTCAAACTAAACATGAATAAAGAAAAACCTCACATGTTAAGTTCAGGCTTCTAAAGCCTCAGATTACATCACTAGGGAAGCATCATTTTGTTTTAACAATAGAAGAACACAGTATCTGATTTTCCCATTGTGATATACATCATCCTCAATAGATCATTTCCAGTATGACATCCTCATTAATTTACTTCTGCCTTTATTTCACTTAATTATTAATTTTTTTAAAAAATGATGCCCTTCACAATCTCTCTGGGTGCACATGTAAATAATTAAGAGCAATGAGTAATGGCTGACTGATGTAAAACTAAATTGAAAGAGACTCAGCTGCACAATACAATATAGAATCATAGAATCATAGAATGGTTTAGGTTGGAAGGGACCTTTAGAGGTCAATGACATGGTCGACTAGACCAGGTTGCTCAGAGCCCCGTCCAACCTCACCGGGAATGTTTCCAGGGATGGGGCATCGACCACCTCTCTGGGCAACCTGGGCCAGTGTCTCACCACCCTCAGTGTAAAAAATGTCTTCCTTATATCCAGTTTAAATCTACCCTCCTTTACTTTAAAACCATTACCCCTTGTCCTGTCACAACAGGCCTTGCTAAAGAGGTTTCCCCCATCTTTCCCATAGTCCCCCTTTAAGTACTGGAAGGCTGCAATAAGGTCTCCCCGCAGCCTTCTCTTCTCCAGGCTCAACAACTCCAACTCTCTCAGCCTGTCTCCATAGGAGAGGTGCTCCAGCCCTCCATCATCTCTGTGCCCTCCTCTGGCCCCGCTCCAGCAGGTCCGTGCCTGCCCCGTGCTGAGGAGCCCAGAGCTGGACGCGGCGCTGCAGGGGGGTCTCACCCGAGCGGGGCAGAGGGGCAGAATCCCCTCCCTCGCCCTGCTGCCCACGCTGCTGGGGATGCAGCCCAGGGCACGGCTGGCTGTCTGGGCTGCGAGCGCACATTGCCGGCTCATGTCCAGCTTTTTGTCCTTGCCCAATGCCCCGCTTCTCCCCTAAGGAAAAAGCCTCAGTCAAGGGGTTTTCAGTGTGCTCAGAGGGTCAACAGGTTTAGCCTATATTGACCTTTATGGGGAGAAAAATAAAAAATAGGAAATTTTCCAGGAAATTTGTTTTCAACCATTGTGAGATTAGAATTAATATATGAAATGTGAAAATAATTTCACCTATCTGTGGATTCCAACAGTAGAGGTGCCTGCAGAGAACACAGGTGCCTAAGCTCCCATAATAGTCAGTAGAGACCTAGTCTGCTGACTCCAGAGAACAGTTTATCTCTTCATAAACCAAACACAAAATTCTCAATTTGGTTGCTTAAATACAGGCCCTTTAAGATGCCCCAAGCTATTCAAGGCATCTAGAGAGGTGAGGGCCGTGATGCAGAACCTAGAGGAGAACCCTGCCTTTCTGGGCTTGCAGCTGGAAGTCAGATGGGACACCCCAAGGCATCTCAAATGGTATTGTTGTCTGTGATAAAGCAACAGAATCAAGCCACTGCTAGTAGGTAGGCTGAATCCCTCTCTGGACTCCATTTACTGCATTGATTGTCTCACCACTGACTAAAATGTGGAACTAGGAATTAGGGGCTTAGAAATTGCTTTATAGACACTTGATCTTAAGTAAGATGAGTCCCACCTCAACATTTATAACAAATGCGGGCACATTTGGACTTGAACTGAAGGGACTGGAAGCAATAGTGCTCATGTCAGTCTCAGTATGGAAAGAGATTTTGTCTGTCATGGTTTAGCCTTTAGATGGTGAAGTATTTACAACTCCTTGAAAAGACATTGAATCAAACAGGCAATGAATAGCTATCTTTCATGTTTCTCTAGCCTGTTAACCCCAAATAAACATTTCAGTTTTAGATTTTAAAATTCTGTGTCTTGTACTTGAAAACCTGTTTAATCTTAAAAATATACTGTTCCTATAATTAATTACTCACAGCAAGTGAATTAGATTCTATGTCTCCTACAGTTGTTGAGTTGTTGAGTTGTTAATATCTTTTAAAATTAAATTCTAACCAAATATATCTTTATTAATTTATGGTAGAGTCCTTGATCAAAAGCCTGAATACCAACTTTTCCAAGCAATAGCTCTGAATTATAAACCTAGTAAAGACTAATGCTGATGATCCTGACTTCAGCATTTCTGAATACTTTCTCTTCTTGGGGACCTTCCCTTTTCTAATGAGGCCATCAGATGGTCTCCCCAGAGTTCATCAAATGCACTGAACAAATCTGCTGCTTTCCTGAACTTATCACCAGAGTATTCAGTTGTTCCTACAGAAAAAAAAATAACAATGGGAAGATTATTTTCAATCCAATGTCTTATCACATCTAAGAGTAGATCATCTTCTGTATAGCCACTGGCTGATGAATGGTTTCAAGACAAGAAAAACATACATTCTGACTTTCTGTCTTTTCAGAAACCAAAGAAAATTGCTGTACTGCTATTGTCTACAGTGTCCTTACTTGTCTATCACTGCCTGAAGAGATTCATACAAGAAGTCATTATTGTCTAGCTGTCTTTCAAAAATACATCAGCAATGGAAATAGTTTCATGTCCTGTATTTTGATTTTGTTAATGAACGTCTTCACAAAAACTGATGCCTATAAAGTCACAGAGGCAGTATCCTAGATTAGTAGAGTTCAGGTGCATGTAGAAGGAAACTCTAATCTCTTCATGGCCCCAGGGTAGAGTCATACTGATCTGTTATCTTCTGATATCTTTCTATCCCTCTTTTGAAAACCCAAGTGATAGTAATTCTACTGCCATCCTTGGATTTTCCAGTGCTTAATTATTCTTATCATTAAAAAAACTTCTTCCTACTACCTGACCTAGATCTCCTCCACTGCAGTTTAACCCCATTGCAACTTTTCTGTCCCCAATAGGTACGTGCAATATTTTATTATCTCTATGGTGCTTTTAAAATATTTGAAGACCATTAGGATGTCTCCATGTGTGTTTTCCTTACATAGACTCAACCATGATGATTTTTGTAGACTTTCCTTATAGGTCAAGGTTTTTATTCCTTTAATATTTTTTTTTCACTTCTGCATCATATCTAAGTCTTTTAGAGTTTTCCTGGAAAACAGTGCTCACAACTGGAGCTGAAGGTTGTTGCTTCATGTCGTTTTAACTATAACACTCCTGTTTATGATTTTGTTCTGAAGTTAGTTTCTGTGTGTGTGTGTGTGTGTCAGCATGTCATTGTATTTAGCAATCTTCCTTATTCTCTAGTTCCTTTTCTGGTGATCTGCTGCCTACCGAAACTTTTTCTCCTTTGTACTAGGGCATGTGGTGTCTAAATTAAAATGCACCGGTGATATGTAGGTGGTTGAAACTCAAAACCCTGGAAGAAAAAGACAAACCAGACCAAAGTGATTTTCTGTGCTAACATATATTCTGAGAGATAAAAGCCAAATACTGTGACCAAACTACATATGAATAATGCATATATCTGTATCTTTAACACTCTCAAAATATTTTTCTTTTCCAAAACCAGAGGAATTCTTATACTTTGTTTCTCTTTTTTTATCTGATTTATTTCACTGACATTTCAAATATATTCTATTCTTCCAAGATTTCCTTTGGTTTTTATAAATATCCAACATACAATCCTAATTAGAATGTATACAGTCAATGTGATAACTAGTAGATTTTGGCTGCTTTCAGTGAATATTTGCTTTCTTCTTTCCTTGTTTTTTTAATACTTTCCAAGCAAAAAAAGATGTATAAAAAGGTAGTATTTGATGGAAATGTACAACAGTAAAGAATCTCTTAGGTTGTCTCAGGCAAGCTCATCAGTCTTCTTCTTAATCTAATAAAAATCCATTTTAAAGCATCTGTCTCTTCTTTATGTTCCAGGAAGGAGAACTTTTAAAAAGCTGTTGGCAACTCTTTGAACAATATCAGAGTAAAATTTCTAAACCCTAAATTACTTCAGTGCTGAGAATTTCAGTTTTCTCTCCCTCGTCTTTGCATATTGAACTGGAAGATCATAATTTGAATAAATTCTATAAGTTTTAGAGGTGAATGTCAGCCTTCAAATTTGAGATGGTTTAAATGTTACAACATTTAAGCTAATGATAATACTTAAAAATTTTTTCTAACCCTAATTAACGTTATCGTGAACGTGTAGAGCCACCAGTATTGCTTATTGAAAAACAGGTATTAGAGTCTGGGACTTTACTTCATGCCCCTAATCCCCAGGCTTCAATTTTTCAGTAGTTTGTTTCAGAGTAAATCTGTGATTCACATGTCTCTCTAACAATACCTTTTCTTTTTTTCTTTTTTTCTTTCTTTTTTTTTTTTAATTGGAAGAACCAGTGTTGTCAACTACACCTGTATTTTTTATTACTCTCAAAATACTTGATCTTCTTTACGAGAAGCTGAGAATCAGAGTGCTAAATTTGTCAAAAATTTTCCCTATCCTTAAATTACTAGATTTTTGAACCTTGCTGGTTGCTGACAAAAACTTAAAATCCAATATTCTTATGGCAACAGGTAAACACAAAGAATGCCATTTCTTTTTTATCTCTTTTCTTATTTAACAGTGGGCAATGACAATGCTAAAGGAACAGTAGTTAAAGATGGGCCATTAATGCTTATGTACTCTTCAGATACCACAAACGGCTAAGAAAATATCGATATGGATAAATAGAAGTTAGAATAGTAGAAGGGCCTCTGGCCAGCTTTTCCATGTAGGTGAATTACACAGAGTATTGTGGCATACTGTATGAAATGTTTTATTTAACTGTTGAACTATAATGACAGAAATGGTTACAGCATAGGTTTCTTCCTGGGAAATACTTTTCTTGATCTTGATTACCATAAATACAAACTTTAAAATAGCACATTATTGACCAAACAAAAATACTGAAAGGAATTTCAAAGCTAGCAAATGTCACTTTTCAAATAGCATAGTAAAAACTGCCTTGATTAAGGGTGAAATTTGCCCCCCACAGATCTGAAGCCATGTGCACCACTCGAGTCCCATTTAAATCCTCCAAATAGAAGTTAAGTGGTGAACTCCACTCCAAGTACAGTTTTTAAATGTTCTTCATTACATAAAACCTCTAGTTCTTAAACTTTGATTTTAAAAGGTATTAGCGGTGTTCAGAGCGGTACATTTTTCATTGTGTCTAAATATTATTTTTAGGCCTTTATCTCCAATGGATTTTGTTAATAAAGATAATAATAGAGCCCCAGGAAATGGTGATGTGACTGTAGTAGACTTGGTTGAGTAAAGCTTCGCTGTTAATTAAGAAACTTTCATCTTTGAAGTGCAGTAAAAAAAAAATTCTTATTAGCAAAGGTATGTTAGGTCAGTAATAAAGTAGATTTTGCTTGAACAATATATCTAATCAATCCAGAGAGAATTAAGACAATTATATTTTATCAGAAACATGTAGAGGCAAGGATCAACAAGGGGGATGGAGTGTGACTTTGGTATTAGTTACAAAACTGTTTTAGGAAATAATCAATCCTTGTTAATCAGGGCAGGTATATGAAATGACAAAGAAATTATTTATCAAGTCACAAGGGTAAAAATGAGGATAAGTGTCTGAACTGTAAAGCAATCATATGAGCCTTTTCCCACATTTTACATTGTATTTCTAAATTTATTCTATTCCAAATATCACTAAATATCTTAGAGGAGAAACATTAAATGCTATAAACCTTAAGAAAGAGATGAATTAGACCATTTCACTCTTCGGTGTTCCAGTTGCCTCTCGGAAAGCATGATTATTATTTTTTCGGTCTTAATTTCTGAATATACTTAACTTGGTTCAAGGGACAGAACACATTTAGTCTCCTAAGTTGTTCTTGCAGTAAATCCAAACTGCAGTGCTGAAACCAGAGCCATATGAAAATTTATTGTAAATATCATCAAAAAAGAAAAACCAACCAGATTATGTACTAAAATAAATCTGAATTACAGTATTTGTTCACAGTCATTTGAATAATTCATTTTCATTTCAGTGGGTTTTGATGACATCCTCAGTTCACTGACCACAATAGCCAACAGAAAGAAAACACAATGATAAAAACCATAAGAATCAGGGATAGTGCTAAACGTACGAGTTATTTCTTCTTATACAGGACACCGTCATTTCCAGATTTGACAAATTCCTTAGACCTAACTCTTCTTCCTAACATATAATTCAAGTAAATTGTGAAATAGGAAATAAGTTTCACTTTAACTGGATCTTTGGGAACCACTAAGCAGCAAATTAGGCGCCATCTCTATAGTACAGTTACAGAATGTCTGAGAGACAACATGTCCGTCCTATTGTCTGTTGTATTACATCATAATATTTAACACCTAATTTTTGATGCTTATCTAAACTTCTTAGGAAAATATTCCAGAGTTGTCAGAAGCACTGATTTTTTCCTACTTATTTTCAAGTAGTTTTCTGTCTTTTTCTTTGATGTTTTTCAGCTAGTACTCAGTGGGTGCATCACAGTCCGCATAAGTGTGATAGGTGAAGTCCGAGTTCACCCCTTTTTCTATTTTATGCCAATCTTACAACTTTGTAACTGTCCACATCTCTTGGAATTTGATTGTCCTTGCCAGTCTGCATGTGCTGCTGCTTATTTCCCCGTCTCTAATATGTAGTAGCTCAGTGATTAATCTTCCCATTACAGTGCAGCCCAGAGATGTCAGGTGTTGTACAAACACACATGTAACGAGAGATTTTTTACAAGGAAATTTCAGTATAGGTAGGCCTGCTAGATGAAATGCAAGAGGCGAGGTAGAAGATTGCGGAGAGGAAAAAGTTATCTAAAAATCATAGAGGTCTTTAGCCAACTTCAGTTTCTTTCCAAATCCCTCAAGACTCAATGTCCTGTGGTTGTTTTTTTGTAGTTGCCCATTATTTTTATTCAGATTGTAAGCTGCTGGCAGCAGGGTATTGCTGTTTTGCTTAGTGCCTGTCCATGTCTGTATGGTAGGAGTTTTGCGCTGTCCCACAGAACAAATAACAGCAGCTATGACCCCAGTGCTTCAGTCTCCAAGTGAGGGATTTTGTGGTTGCTAAAGTGAACCTGCCCATTTAATCTGCTATGCAAAATGGAAATTTATTTGCCTTGACCAAGCAAGGAGAACGTTGGCAGATGGGGACTATATGAAATCAAAGACTGTATGAGATCAAAGATATTTTTCCTAGGAATCTTCAAATTAAAGAAACATTCTTCCAACCACCTGTTCTTCCTAGTTCAGTTCTTTCACTCTCTTGCTAATATCCATCACAGTGATGTTTCCCACTGGAAAAACACCTCCAAGGGTATTAGTTTGTCAGAGAGCCGTCTTAGTGTGGCTTTGAACTACTACCTCATGGAAGAAAAAAGACTATACATTATTCCTCTTCTGTGAAAAAAAGTTACCTTTTTCTTTCTTTTTGGGGCAGATAATTGCTTAACACTGTCCTTTATTTTTGCTTTTTTTCCAGGTTCTGTTTTCATTAACTAAATACCTGTCCATTTCAAAAACTTTTATCTCATTTACACTCTTTCCTCTGTCAGATATACAACTCTCAGATGTTACTGTTTCGCCTGTTGCAAACATTTGCTGGATTTCTTAGATCGATCTCCAAGTGTCAGCTACACAATGCCAATGCGAATTGGCACCCAGGCTATTTTCACAGCCAAGCCAAAATCTTAACAGC